>JAQGAR010000062.1:0-28282 GCA_034697865.1 Oribatida sp. | reverse complement strand
ATCGTTCATAACATCATTGTTATAACCAACCGAATGATAAGTTCCTCGTTTGCGAAATGAACAGCAATTAAAATGATTTTAAAGTTAAGCAAACGTCAAGTGATTATAATATCCGGAATCCATATCTTGTCTTTCTTTTACTTAATTATGGTTTTGAAGTCATATTTAAAACATTTCATATCTTATGCATAATTTTCCCAAAGTATTGCCTAATATTGAGTTCAGTAACAAAATTATAGATATCTGTTAAGAGTGGCGTAAATTTAAATTATTATATTTTTAAACTGAGTCCTCTTAATGAGTATTGTACTCAATATTAGACTCGTTTTAATTGTCAAAGTTGTTAAACCGCTGTAATTATCGGCACTGAATTACACATTATTATTATAGTAATAATTTTGGCAATATTTATACAAAAACTAATGTTGAGTTATCTCTTGGAATCTTCTCAGGACTTCACTTCTAATGTTCTGTACTTCGAATACTTCTATGTATCGATTAAGTTATCTATCAATTTATTATGTCATTTAATTCTTAGATTAATTGCTTTACTAACATAAAAATTATATTAAATCTCGAAAATATATTTTAAATTTGGTATGGAATCATTTCAATTTGTAAGGATTTATATTAATTGAGCCCATCCTTCATATATCATAATTAAGTCATAAATAATTAGCAATTTTTCTCTCAATTTAACACTAATTGTGAAAATTATTATCTTCGATAAGTTATGCTTTAATATTAGACATTTTTTGAGTTTAATTCATTAGCTGGTCCTGGTTATTTAAGTTTCGTTGACTCTTGGTTGGAAGTAATCAAATTTGAAGTTTTAATATTTGCCAATAATTTACGGGAAGATTTAAATTAAATTTTGTTGTTTTTGCATTAATTTCACTGATTCTCACATTATTTTGATTTAATTTTTTTCGCTAAAACTTGAAATTTATCGCTATTTTTTAAACTGAGTTTTGAGCCTTCAGTTGAAATCACTTAAAATTGAAAAATATTCATAATTTATGGCATTTTCTGAAATATTCTTCAATAAAATTTGATTGAATTCTCAGATATTCAGTTCTGAGACTAATTTATTAATAAAATTTCTCTTCAATTAAGAGAACCAATAAATGGCTTAATCTTTAAAGTATTTTAACTTTCAAAGGATCGGTATATCATAGGAGTTGAAGACTAATATTTATGCAATAATTTTGAAAATTTCTATATTAAGAACTGGAGAGATGAGTGGCGAGGAGTCAGTCCTTTGGAATAAATAATTATCAATTCGTGTCACATATAATACATAAATTATTTCGAGTATTATATTAGTGCCAAAACAGAACAAAAATTATAAGTGAAGCGAAAAATCCTATACTTCTCTCTCCGGAGAAAAATAATTATCTCTTATTTGAGATTCAGTTTAACGCTATACTTATTAATGCAAATCAATTCATTTTTTTTAAGACTTTTATTTTTCTTTTCTCCAGACTTTCAAAACATTTAAACTTATTTTCAGTGAATATCTGATACAAAATTCAAGACATTTGTTGCGAATATAATATCTTTATATTTGATGACATAAATCAAAATCGAAGTTTCAGAAAGTCATGAGTTTTGTCTCGATTTGTAAGTCTGGCCTTTTCTTCACTTTTCATTTGGACGGCATTTAAGTCCTTCTCTTTGTTTTTGGCAATAAATTCAATGAGAATTGAAGTCCAGTCGAAGTGTTATCACGACTTGTTTTGTGAACCAATCGCTCAAAACTGATTGTTTCGCATCTCATTTCCAACTGCTTTTCTGTTTACATCAGGGATGTCCAATGGATGTGAAACACCTTCTGTTTTAGGGAATGCCTCGCAATCTAATTCTTTGCGCAGCGCGTCAACTCAGCCTTTTTACTGAATCCGGTTCAATCTAATGTTTAATTGCACTGTCCTCCCTTTGCTCATCCCTTTTTCTAAACAAAATAAATTATACAAACATTTGTTTGTTTCAAAATTATTATTATTAAATAAGAATTTGAAGTGAGGTCTATTATTTTATGCGTTGCGATCAACAGCCGAACTCATATCAATTGAGGGCTTAAATGAATTAATCATTAAAATTGGTTTTCTTATAATTGAAGTCAATTTTACTCAACAAATGTTAGCAAAAGTTATTGACCAGAAATCGGTTGAAAATTTCATTTTAATTGAGGTATTCATAAAATTCTGCCCCTAATTATGCGATCTCTAAACTAATGTCTTATTTAAATCAGTACTCATCTGAAAACTCAACTCAATTAACATAAAAATAATTATTTGGTTTATTAAAACTTCAAAAAATATTAAATAATTTGAATAATTTGATAATAACTGCGCCCAAAGTTTTTCATACATTTTATTATTCAAAACACTTTTAATATTAAATAATTAGAATATTATTTATGAGTTTTGTTGCAATAATTTAAATTCTGTTTAATTTTATGAAATCAGTGGCTCTTAGAGAAGATCAACAAACAGTTGAAGCGATGAAACAATTGATTCAATGCTTATCAACAAATCAGAGGCCAACTAAAAGAGAAGCACAAAAAGCACTTAAATTTTATTTCAATGACAACTCTGAAGAATACATAAAAACTAAACCCAAACCCGAAGACAAGTGAAAAGACTTCTAAAAAAGAGTGGAAAAGATATTCCAATTATTTATTGCCTTCGAAGACATCGATTGGTTTCAAACTCATTGAACGGAAAAACAGTAATAAAATTTAAGAAAATAAAAAGTAATTCAAAATAAAGGTACGGATAATGCTTTGGATAATGGTTTTAGCGAATAGTTTGACTCCGAATCTATTGGTAATAAACACGCAAAACATGAAAACGGCTTAACATTCAAATAATTCTTCGCTAATAATAATAGTTATGTTGTTTTCGGATTCGTTTCAAAAATAATGTAATAATCATAAAAACAGCACAAAAGAAGAGATGTTTCGCCGAAACGACAACGAACTTCACTTTTTCACTCGTTTTCTGAGGCTTTTTGAAAGAAAAACAATAAAACTTCTCTTTTTCTCAACTTATTTAATGCCTTTCTTTCGCTAAAATCACTTTCAGAGCATTGAATTGAATTTTGTTTCTTCGTTCAAATAATGTATTCTTTTGTTTAATTAATTTATTGGTCTTTCGATTTATTATTCTATTTATTACTCAAAGCCTTCTCTCGATTTATAATCAATTGTTTGCAAAAAAAGTTTTATACTTATATTTATAATTACGTCTGTTATTAGATTTTAAATAAAGTTTTAATTTTAAATTTCTATTCAATTCTACATATAAAATATGGAGATCACCAAGGTTATTCTGTAAAATAGTTGATTCATATTTTAGCATCAAGATGTGATTATCCAATATCTTATTGACCGCTATGATTACATGACATTGGACTCTTGCGGGAGCAGGCTTTTATTGAGTACCGCAAGCTTTTAAGTCAAGTTTAATCTCGAAATGGCCAAGATATCCCTACCAGATATTTAGTCCCTTCCTATTGTTGAAAACAATGAGCTTGGATTGATTTTATGCAATAATTATTATTCCAAAATGTTTCCAAAATATTAAACAAGTTTAGGAACTTTGTATTCTAGAGAATAATGAGCTACACTTTTCAATAAATTCTTGGCGTTTAACACAATTTTGAGGAAACCTTGATCATCTTTATATAGTTAACTGATAGCTGAGGTGTTCATCAGTGCGAAAGAGATTGGAAACAATTGATGCGATCATTTAATACGATAATCATCTCTTGTTTCGGTAAATGAATTAATTGACTGATTATTAGTTTTGTAAACTTGTTTTGAGTGAAACTTAAATATTTGTCGATTGAGTCAAACATTTATTTGTGAATTATGTAAAGCAAACAAAACAGTCGACGAGAGAGGACTCGACAATTAGTTTCGGACACAACTGTTGTTGTAATACAAATACGAAGAAATTTGCGAAAAAATGTGAGCCAATGATAACCAGTAGATCCAGTTCTGAGCGATTGACTGAAGGCCCCAACTATGGGTTCACTTGGTTTTGATTATTTTTGCGATGGTTGTCAGCCCCGAAGCCATCACTAGTGAGTCTGCCACCAATAATTGACCTGAGCTGCCAATACAACCTGCTGTCAAAAGGGGACAGGACTCAAAGCTGGCTCAACACTGACTCTAACTGACTCTGAGTGCCCAAAATCTGGTGAAACAAACCACAGGAGTTATTCATACGAATATTCATCTCAACGATAAGGCCATCACAACGGCTAATGATTTTAATATTCAATTCAAAGCACAAGTATTTTAATTTATATTAGAATTTCATTTAATTAAGTCATCCATTAATTAATTAAATAATTTTCACTTTTAACGATATTTGATGATTGATTGCACTCAGACTTGAATTCAGTTTCAAATGAATGACTCAATTGATTTCAATGAAAAGCAATTTGAATGAAAAGAGGATTTGTTTGAAAAATAAGTTGCAATCATTGATGACATGAATGACCTCTTCTTAGACTATAATTGCTTTATTATTTTGACCGAAAAAGCTATAACTTTGGGCTCCGCCACTCCATTGCAGTACATTGTATTATAGAGTAGTTAGCCTTCAAAGTTTAAGGACTGGACGCATACTATTTACCGTAAATTAAGGCAAAAAGGAAACAGAATTTCTGAAATTCAAATAATAAAAATTGACAGAAATTTTAGTCCAAACAACAAAATTACAGTATAGTTAGTCGGAGTTGGCAACAGGGGATACCGTTTCCAATTTGAATGAATTGCCTTAAGCCTAGTGCGAGGCAACGATGACTTTGTTGTTCTCTTTGTATGACTTTCTCAATAATCCGACGAAAAGATAAATCATTGCAATAATTGTCAGTTTATTCGGAGCTTCGGTTTTGAATTTTAAAACCTAAAGTGTTGTACTTTTCTGTGCGCTATCGATAATCTGCCGATTCGTTTGTTGAGAAACACTCGCAAGACTTCAGAGACTAATGTAATCATTAGTTTTAGTGTTTTAACCACTTTTTGGTCATAACTTTTTTCGTCTATAATTTTCTTTTGCACTTCTCTTCCACTCTCTCTGTCTTTCATTTTGAACACAATTTCCACTCTATGGGGGGTTTGAGTGATGTATCGACGAAAACAGTTACTAATTGTTTGCCAACGCGTAAAATATAGTCGGGAACACTTTTCCATCGGTAGAATTGAGTTGTGTTGTCAAGTCATTAACATTTTCCAAGACTATCACTACACTCAAGGCATTAATAGACTATTTTTCCAACCAATTCTCTCTCTCTCGCACTCCGCAGTGTTGACCGGACACTCAAGTGTTAAGACATTTGGTTGACTGCAAGTCTGTTGAAAGATCAATTTATTTTACTTTCAAATAAGCGAACTTCAAAAAAGATAATCAACAAATATATTCGCAAATTAGTGAGAATTTCCAGAAAAAATAATTATATCAAAAATTAAGTCTTTTGCTGTAAATCGAAAAAACTCTTTGACTAATAGTTTCGAGAATTTTTGTGATACGAAACTTATTTTCTTTAATTTTTTGTTAGTAAAAACATTTATTCACTCATTAAATTTGGAGAAATTTTTATCATTTAATCATTTATTTTTCACATTCAGTACTGAAACAAGAATTTTCTTGCTTTTAAAAGAACTCAATTAATATGAGAAACAAACGTAAGGCGAAAAACCAGAGGAGGGAAAGGAAAGGGCAAAGAAGGACTCACTAATTGAGTGAAAGAGTGAAAATTCCTTTAAATAAAGTCATTAACTAAAAAAAGTGTACGAAATTGTATTCCGATTGTGAACTCCAGTATTCAGTGCTTAAATACAACACAATTACATAACACTGTTATATAAAAACATATAATCTTATAAAACCATTAGAAATGATTTCTTCTTCTAACACATGATTAAAATAATTTTTTATATACGAGTCGTTCAATAAAAAGCCATTTTCGTCTCAAATGCGAAAAACTATCACTTTGTCTGCGAGAGTGAAAAAATGGAGAAATAATTTAAATGATAGCAAATATAGTAATTTATGCCACACATGGAGTCCCTATTCAAGTTACTATTGAAATCACTATTGAAGTCTGTATTCAAAAACTATTAAAAAACGTTTTCCACTGAAATTATTCAAAAATATTTTCGACTTTTGTTTGTAATGATATTCAATTATAAACTAAAGTTTAGGCTTCAATGACAACAGATATCATTAGAAAAGTAAATTGGAATATATTTTCTGGTCTTATATGTGAGTCTCCTATTCTGTGCTCTTATGTCTGCCAAAAGTTATTCTAATAAATAGTTATCTTCTTATATAATAATAATATTATTAGAAAATGACTCTATTCTTAAGATTCAGAGCTCTAATGATTGTTGAATATAAGAAGAAAAGGCGAATCATCTTTGATGGTGGCCTTCTCTCCCTATCTCTGTACTTTCTTCTGACTGCCTCTTCGCTCTGTTAATGTGGTGCTGCTCTACGCTATGTTATGGGGTCAGGCATTTATTGGAGGGGTAGCGAACAGCGGCGTGTATTGCGATGATTAGAGCCTTACATCCCGTAATGTCTATATTACAACATATTTCTTATTTTCGCAGACGAACTGATGTGCGAAACAACTCTCAGAAAAGACTGTTTTTTGATCGCCTTTTCTTACGGCCACTCAATTAGTGTTGACTCCAAACTCGAGTCTACTCCACATAATTAAGAGATAATTATATTCGTATTCTTATAATCAATATTTGTTTTTGTTTTGTTAACTAATTATTTATTTATTTGAATAAATTCTTTAAAGAACTGAAAATATTTTTGATTTGCTTTCAAAATAAATCATAGGTTTGTCTGAGTTTTGCGGTCAATAATGAAGTTTCATCTGAAAGACTAAATTCCATAAACAATAGAATAGAGTCAGAATAGAATACCTGTGCCATAAACGAGTGCTCGATTATGTGAGCATGGCTATCACTAAAACTTAGGTTCGTTTCATTATGTGGAAGACAAACATCTGAGTGTCCTTGAGCTTTGATGGATGAAAATTTTAGTTTGAGGGGCTGTGAGGGCTGTCCGGACCTATGCCTATACGGCTATAATATAGTATTACTGACGCATTTGCAGAGTTGTAGCCGTCAGGAGGGAAATTGAGAGGTGAGAGTAGTGTAAGAAAGGGCTCGACGAGAACCGGGACAGCGTGGAGGCCATTGGCGGACATCCAACTCTGATCTGTGAATACTATTTTTCCTTTTCATGAAAATAACTCAATCTTTTAAAACTCATTCTTTGAAAGAATTAAATGATTTAACAAAAATGATAAATAGATTCACTTATGAGTTAAAACACTTTCAATACATTGAATGCATTTATTTCTTTTGAGAAAAAGTCTCTAAAAATTTCTAATCCTTTAATACATTTGTTGTGAACCAGGATTTGAATCATTTGTTAATCAATTAAATACTTTCAAATCGATGTCATTATTCTTATTTGAGTTGAAAAGTTGGCAAAAGAATGTTGTCTTTCAGTTAATATTTTATGGAAGCCATGAGAAAGTCATTCCTTAGACAAATTCAGATTTTGCAGTGCCCGGCCCTAAATATTCACTACGGGTTAGGCTCAAGTCCTGCAGAGCTGTCAGTGAGTTTTAAACTAATTTAGTTGCGCTTAAATTTGCTGAATATTTGTTTTACGTACTATAAAGAGATTGTAAACAATTTTAATTAAAGTGGAAAACAGTCAGACCTGTCATTTCATATAACCAGAGTATAACCAACTTATCTAGGTATTCACATCTTTGCTGAAATAGTTGGGGTTTCACTCAAATATATGGCTGTTTTCATATCTTAGCGATTTTGATAAACAAAATTCGAGTTCCATTAACTTTGTATTGGATTATATTATTTGCCTAAATGTAGCTTGCTCTATTACTCGTTATGATGACTTCATCTCAGAAAATATAGAACTATTGAACTTATCTCTCAAAACAATTATTGGTTTGATTACAAGTTTTGCAATCAATCAATCCTTAAAACTGGTTATTTCTGCTAGATGATCGCTACAACAAGATCATCAGTAAAGTTTTCATTGCCAAAATAGCTTGATAAATTAAAAGTTTTGACAAAATATCAACAACTTTCTAAGACGTTATTACTGGTTATAGGATAGGCAGTGAGGAATCCTCAGAGGATGTGCCCAATATCTGGTTTGCAATGCGATTCCAGTGCTTGCCTTCAGTCGCGTAAAGACATTGAAAGCGGTCACAACTAACTCACTGTTTGCGGTCATTGAATTGAAACTGTTGTGAAAAGTTTTGTTTGTTTGCAACACATCTTCATCTGCTGTGAAGTGATTTAAATAAATTATAAAATAGTTATTATAAGTCGTGAAACTTATTCTCATCTATGGATCAAACTTTTAAATAGAGTTTAAATCACATAAAATCTTTATTTTGTTTTCAATCTTAATGTGAAATATTAGACCAAAAGTTTGGATTTTTCTTCGTTTCAATAAAAGTAAGTAAACATTATAATTTTTTTTCGAAAACATCGACAGTCGTTGTCAGTGATCTCTTCCAAGAATGCTGATAGAAATGTGGCCGGAAATAGGCATGCTTAAATTGAAAACTTAAGATTTTCTCAAGCTTAATTAGAAAACTTGTGAAAATATGTGTGTTCACACAAATTTAGGCATTTTTAGGAAACTTTGGTAAAGCACAAAACTTAGGGCATTTATTGTGAGACTTAAGGCTAATCCACTGCCCTTTGGCCACTCCTAATTAACTTCTAAAACTATAGACCAATAATCACTATTGCCAATAGTCTATTGGACATCATTTCAAAGAATGTCTTTTTATTTACAATACATTATTTTGTATTGTTTGACCCTCAATATTATAAACAAAGTTTAACTTTTAGGTTATTTTCATATTTGTTTGCTTATTAGTTTTATATAAAAGTAATATAAATGTAAACTTGGTAAATCTAACTGTTGAGCTACCAAAAAATAAAACGAGCGAATAGATGAAAAATCGATATAACTATAAATCTTATAAATTTATCATGATAAAAATAGCGTCTCTTTTAAAATTTGAATCGAAAGCCACAAAAAAGAATTTCAATTTAATATTACTTTAAATTAGTGTTAAAATATCGTTATTGTGCATTGAAAATAATCTAGATAATCAAAGGAAAATAGTTTTAGGAGTATTGTAACTTTTCGCTCAGGTATATCTAACGTGGATACAATTGCGGTGAGGGAAGGGATGGCTAAAAACCTTTGTTTACTTTACAAAAATTTTTGTTAAGACTTTTGTTCAAACAGTATTGAATATCCAGATAATTATAGCATTTTCAATTTTACATAGGGGTTACGGCAAAATTCTAGGAAGTGTCGCAATTTTTCACTGTCGTGAGTGAGATGTTGAGCTTAGACCCGATAGTAGGGCCGAGAGTAAGGCCAGCCTCAGAGTCAGAGCCCAGACCCTCCTTTGCCATCTATGACTAGTAAAGAGTTGATTTACTCAAATACCAAAATTATTCGGATTTAAGTCCACTTCAAGCATTCAGAGGGAAATAAAGTAGATTTACAACAATCGGTTCAAATGTTTTGTTAGAAATACGTTTTTCTTAACAAAAGTTTTTGTCAGAAATCCTTAGAATGACTGAACTTAAGGCCTTTCTTTGGCCCTATTTGTGAAACCCTGCGAATGACCATAAGCACACCATAAGTAGAGCCAATGTATAACTCATTTTGAAGGGACATCTTTTCAAGAAACGATTTAGTTGTTAAGGGAGTGTCAATCCATGCGTAAAAGCAAAGGCCTATACAGTATACTATCCCTACTGTTGGAAGAAGAGTAAGTGTCAAAGCCTTTTGCCGCTTAAGGACAGGACCTCAACAAGTAAATCGGTTTCAGAGAAGATATGCTTTCTCTCAAATATAATGTTTCACTTCTTTTCAACAAAAATAAAGTTTTAAAGCGTTTAAAAGTTTTTGGTTAAGTCTAGCGAACGATTATTTATTTAACGGAGACTTGTGTTCAGCAAATGTGTGTTTTGCATGACTATTGTGGGCATTTCGACCAAAAAAATACATAGATAGTTTTTTTTATTTCCTTCTGGCCCCTCTCTTTTTCTTAAGATTTGTTCGCTGTTTTGATTTCAAGTCATGTGTTGTTCCTATCATTTGGAAGAAGGAGACCAACAAAATACCTGATATTATATAAATCCGCATAAAAAAGCATTGAAAACAATAATGATATATATTTTTGTGGCGATGGAAGTGTAGGCAATGTTTAAATTTTTGATATGTCGTGCAAAGGCGTATCGCATCTTCTTCTGTGACAAAAATATTTCGATAAAAATCCTTATATTGAAGGCAATCAACTTTTTTGTGCTTCTGCTTTGCAGCTAAAAATTGTATGAAAAACATTTCTACTACTTCTTGATTGGGGCTCTCATAATATGAAGTTATGTATTGAACGTCAACTTGACTTCACTTAAGTTATAACTGACTGCTCTTTGAAAGTTTCGGAACATTTTTTTCTCATTTCGAGTCGACTGAAGTTTAATACAATAGTTATTTTTGAGATTTGAGTTCAATTCACGAACGGATCGCAAGAAAAAATCGTTTCCAATAAGTATAACATTTTTTGCTCATTTATTTATTTGTTTTATTCCAAACAAGTGTTTGATTTTTGATGACTTCAAGGGTCTCAACACTTAAAAGCCTATGAACTGAGTTAAAACACTTCATTTGACCTGAAATTTGAATAAATACTCAGAAGAATAAAATATTTTAGTTATTCAGAACAGTTTTCTGCGAATCGGTCAAAAAGTTTCCAAACAAATGCAAATTATGTAAGACTTAAACAGAAGTTAGGCATAGATTTAAAGTTCAGAATTTGAGAGAACTTTGAATACTTTGATTATATACATGTATTTGAAATATTTGTGAGACTAATGGCCAACAATTTATATGAAAGGATATATAAAATATTGGTTTCGGTTTTCAAGAATGCACTCTAATTAAGATATGATATGATATGAAAGCGATTGCAAAGTATATTGAATGGCGAAACGTGTCTTTCACTGCATTTAATACAGTGTTGGATACAAACAGTTCTGCATTTCTTTGGATTCGAGTGATGGCATAATTTACACGAAACATCGATTGGACTTTTGACTCCTCATTCCTCCACTTCTGGTTGTGTTTTGAGCCTAAACTAGAATCGTGTGATTCGTATATCAACTCAAATAGAGAGACCATTATTTACAAACTGAGCTGAGAATACTCTTTGCAAATATAATTTCTGTTTAGTATTGCGAATAATATTATATACACTTCTGTTTAATGTTATATCACTGGCCATTCACTACTCATCTGTTGTTTTTAGTGATGACCCTCACCGTCAGTGCAACTTATTGTAGATATACGGCCAGTTCGCTAATGTCTTTAATGATTAGTTATCGATAACCAAATAATAATTATCATTAAATATCGATTTATATCCATTTGTGGCTAATTTTATTTTAATTGCTCTTCGGTTCGAATTTTGACGCATAAAACATGTATTTCCTTATCAAACAAATTCATGTTTTCTTTTCTTTGTTTGTTTTCTGAGTTATTTTCACAGATATTATAATAAGTTTTCTCATTCAGCGTTTGACTCGAAAAAAGATGGATTGATATAAGAATTATGTTTCTGTGTCTGTCTGTCCCACAGACTGCTCTCAAAAAGTTCTGAGCAGTTGTTGTGAACAAAAAATGAAGGAATTTCACTGAAATTGCTTCAAATGTCTTATTGCAGACGATTTTATGATAGAAAGACTGGTCTCCGACTCGAATGACTCGCTCTGAACAGAGATAGCATTTCTTAAAGTTTTTTTTCCTAAAAAAAAGTTGCAATCGATGCGATCAAACAGACTGTTAAGGTGTTTAAAAACATCGACTTAATGCTAGAAAACAATCTTTCATTGAAGTAATGATTTAAGTCATTCGCAAAACTAATTGTTTAGAAAAATAAATTTAATCGATAGAAGAGACTAATATTGTATTGATATATGAGTCCAAACACTAAAACTCAGTGAAATTGAAGAAAATTTGCATCAAATCGATTAAACAACTAATCATTTGTTAATTTATTCAAATTTAATGCAAATAATGAGCAGAAAACTAGAAAATTGAGTGAATTATTATGGCTATTATTGTATATAATATTCATTATTCGAGTGAAAGGCTGTTTACAATTTTTGACATATCATCAGCGCCTCAAGTCTTGTAAGTGTTGGGCTTTTGTTGTGTGTGTTATGCGTTTCACCAAACAAATTCCTGTCGCTCAGCCCTAAAAGCTATTTATTAAGATTTTATAGTAAAAATAAGCAAAAATTGTTTCTAACTGATTATCCCAACCTTGTTCTCTGCTCAATTGCCATATTTAATGAAAACACCTGCACCCCTATCCATTCATAACACCGGCACTATTATATTATATTAAATATTTTATGGTCTTGTATCATTTATAGTTTTTTGTTTACGACTTGCTCCTTTATTATAGCCTTTAAATGTCATTTAACTTTCAGACGATTCTCAACGAGCAATGATTGAGTCTTCAAAAGCTATTTTCTAGCATTTATTCCGTCCATAACTCTCTGTAACTAAAATAGGATTCGTTTCATAATATTATTCACGAAACGGTTGTAACGAAAAAACAGCAAAACTTATCGAAAGCAATAAAATTAGTTATGCTTTTGAAAAGCCATCGGAGAATAAAATGTTGTCATTACTGAAGTGTTGTGTTTTCAGTTACCATTCAATGCCTTCAGAATATATATGAGTGCAATATATTACACACTCATATATATAGATATATTTACATTCAGTGCTTTGGAAAAAATACTTTTGAGAAGAGAGTATTCCTCTTAAGAATAAATTTCATTTCTGTTGTATTTGCGTCGGTTGTGTCGGCAAATAAATTGACGTTTGGATCGCACGCCTTAATACCAGCGCAACCAATTGTCGAATTAGTATCGCAGGTGTAGTCTTCTAACCCAATATGAATTGAGATAACAATTGCCAGGCTTTCAAAGACTTCTTTGTCTTCAAATTCAATCTATGGTTAAGTGTTGTTCGCAAAACACAAATAAAAATTATATCAATAATTATGATAACATTCGCCATAATTCATAGTTTCAAACAAAAGGCCAAATCTATTTATTCTGTTTTGTGTTTAATCCTCTTAATTGTTAGTCTCATAGGTTTGGCTCAAAATCTTCATAACAATCGGTTCCCCTTTAACTCATTTCTGGGAACTATATTTCATACTTTACTGAGTCATTTGGTCTGACATTTCAAAGATTTTTCGTTAATCCCTTCGGTATTATTTGGTTCGGTATTCGCTTCAGTAGTTTTCTATTGAATGCATATTGTAATCGAGCAAAATATTTGCTATTCATTTGAAAGCAAGAAATTTTTGACTAAAACTGTTGTTATTCTGTGCAATGAAAACCATATTTTGGCTGAGCTTCAAGTTTTTGTTCACAATATTTATTAAAATGTTGGATAATAGTTGAGAATAAGTCATTGAAATACTATTCCTCAAAACATGAAAGAAGAGGCCATAAAAACCCGAACTTCAAAGTTATTATGATATCAAACATAACGCATAAAATATATTCACCCCTCCGTCCCATACATAACAGAGAATAGCCTTTTTCACGAAGAAATTCCGTTTAATTTTGTGTTGAGAGTTAAGACTCAATCGAGACTTCACTACACGAAATACCCCACTATTATAATCACTTTTTCGGAGACTTAAAAAACGGCTTCACTTCTCAAGTCTTATAATAATTCAAAACTGGATTCGCAGAGAGAGAGAGAGAGAGAGAGAGAGAGAGAGAGAGAGAGAGATCCGAAATATTGCAGTGTCTGTTGTATTGATATTTAAATTGTTATTTAATAAGTCTATCAAAAGTAAAAAGTTTTTTCTTTTTCTAAGTTAAGTTTAGTGCAATCTATAAGTCAGAGAAAAAAGTTTGAAAACCTTGCAAAACACGATTCAATCGAAAGTTTTAATACTTTAAGACTCTTTGGTTGAAATTAAAATTCTTTTCAATCAATAAGTAATCCTCTTTTAATTTGTGATTCAAAATTATTGCAACTATTTATTTGGGAAAAAGTTTATAAAAAGATTTAAAATCTTCAATTATTGGAAAATACTTTTATCTTTGATTTTAAAGTGGATTAAAAGAATTGACTTTTTTCTGATTTTTGTGAAATTTATTTAACTAATGGATTCAATCTTTAGTCGAAGTTATTATGCTTTGGGAAAAAGTAAATAATTTTTCTCAAGTATTTCATTTCGATAGATTTGAAACGACTTAATGTTTATTCTTATATAAAACTCAAGAACTGGTTATAATTCATATGAAAATACCTGTGCCTTTGAAATATTGAATATTTCGTTTCGAGAATTCCTGACATTCGATAACATCACATAAGTTATGAATCCCTGAATATGACATTGGAATCAGTTTTTACGGAAAATATTTATTTATATTTCAATAAAATTACATTTTTTCAATCAGATGTTGTTTTTACTGCAAAACATTGAAATTAAAAATAAGACATTTCTGAGAGTCGTTTTGCAATCATCTCATTTGGTATCACCTAATCTTCAAACGACTTTTGGTTATTAAATAGGAATTCTGTTGAGCGCTAACGTATTCCAAGTATTTTCTCAATCTTTTCGGTGGAAACGCAATTAATTAGATGTTATGAATTCGCAATTTTATGCTTTTTACTCAAATAAGCCGAATATTTTTAATCTTGAAAATTAATTCAAGAATGAGTGATGTTTTTTCTAATCGCTTTTTAAAATTTTATCCTTCTTTTCTCCGATTGCAATAATCAGTAAATTAGTCAAATTTCTCATCCGGGTAAATTATTTTAGATTATTTCTAGTAATTATTCGGAGATATTCATTGAACTCTCAAACTATAGGGGGTTTTCATAAGTACTTTTGATGAATCTCTGGATCTTTTGAATGCATTAGAAAACAGTGAAATAAGTGATGAGAAGCAAAACATTTATGAATATTAAGTGACAGACAAACAGATTAAAGTTTTCACTCTTCAGCCCAAAAATTCTGACTAAAAATAACATTTGAAGAAAAAACTGATTGAAAAACTAATTTAGGCGACGATTTGCAAACAATAATCAGTTTTTCTAGACATCAAACACTTCCCACAGCAGTGATTCTCAATGCAAATGCACTGCAATCAGGTCTTCAACACAAAGAAAAACAACGTTTCCATTCACTATAATTCACTCTTCAGTAAAGTTTGATTGAGATCCTAGTCTTTATTCTTGTGTTTCATTTCGGCTCAGATTTTGATTTTTGAATTTTCACTTAAAGTCAATCACTTTTCTGACGGATATATAAAACTTTTGTTTTTATGTGAACTATATTTAAGTTCAATTCAGAGCTCAAATTGTTTTTAGCTTTTTTACAATGAAATACTTTATTTGTGACTTAAGATAAATCACATTTTAGTTTGTTTTCCAGGATTTTGTTCAATAGAACTAATATTTGTTTTCTTTGAATTTTTATGAGAACTTTTGAGCAGTTTTTACCGAAATTACAAATATTGACAAATGATTTCTGAATATTTGGTTCACAAAAACGTTAAAATGAAAAGTTGTGCCCATTTTCACAATGAAACTCATCTCCAATTAATATGCATCGCATTACTCTGTAGTGAATATGCCCTCGCTCTGTCTCACACCCATTTATTTTTTATCGAAATACATTAGAACTACGAAATTAAACCTCCCATTTGTTATAATTTATTAATATATATATGTCTAAGGGATGAGTCTTTTAAACTCAATGTGTGAGCGAATCCAAAATTGCTTTTGGATTAAGTCTTTAGAAAAGTAAACTTTAAAAGTGAGCTTAACTTTCGAATTGAAGGCTCCATAAGGAAAATATCAGGGCAAATTTGTTCTCAAGTTCTCCACCTATTTATGGTTTAGTGTCTTATTTATGTTTCGATGAATTTTAAGAACTTTATCAGAGCTGCGAATCGACTTCACTCCAGGAGTTAAATATGTATTTTAAGGCTTGACTTCGAACGAGAATTTGTAAATTACGGCTCAAATAGAAAAATGCATTACTTTTACTTCTTATTAATGAAGACTCCCTTTGACTCTCAATTAATAATTTTTTCAGTGAAAACTTTAAGATTTAGTTATTATTAGTTAAGTCTGTGAATCAAAAGCATTAAATTCGAATGAAATTCAAATCAAAACTTTTTCACAAATTATAGCTTTGGTCATAAATATAATAAGTTATTTAATGCAATCAATTGTGAGATAAGCCTCAGAATAGAGGACTGAGTTTAGCATTGAATAAGAATTATTAAGAATTGAAGAGAATTTTGTGATTCAAAAATTTCATACAATGTTTATTTGTTTCATAAATTATAGTTAATTCAAATCATGAATTTCATAGATTGATAGAAGACTTCTAATAAGAATTTTGATTATTTGATTCGATTGTTGTTTTGAATGGGGTTTTAAGCACTTATTTAATGTATATCTCATATATGAAGTTATTTCGTAAGGCATTCACAGAACTCCAAACGAGTTTATAATTCAAAGAGAAGATAAATCTGACTCAAGATCTTATTGTTTGCAGGTTTCGGCATAAGTTCACTATATTTTTTTCATATTATTTGCTTCGGGCGTCCGCTCTCATCGATCATAGCTATGATTTTGGTATTTGATGGCAGCGTCACAAATGATAGTCTCTGATCATCGCTGAGCCCAAACATCATTGAAACATCACTCACATTTAAATGGACCCTCATTTCGGTAAATGTTTAAACAATTCTTAAATATGATTCTTTATTTCGTTCATCTGAAGAAGCAATGGCAAATTGTATGCACTGTTAGCTCTAGTTTTTGTTTGCATTCACATCAAGTCATAGACTTTAGTTATGTTTTCTTCTAATAATGAGTTCAAAAATCACTGTCTCTTAAAACTAAGAAATTGCGAAACAAAAACATTGAGTTTTTAGTAAGAAATGCCTTCACTTTGAATTGAAAGTAATTTATTGAATCATAAATTGTAATCCAATATTAAATGAAAAATTCCAGTCAAGAGATTAATGAGAAAACTTGTATTCAATAAAAGTTTAACCATTTTTTTACATAGCAAGCAAACAGTAGATATAAAGGGAAGCTCTGATTCAATGAAGGAGTGAATCCAATGTCAAAATAATCCAATTATTCGTTAAAACAAATTTAAGATTAATAACAATTGAGTGAAAATCCATTAATAACTTTCGACTGACTCTTAAATAGTTTTTGTTGAATACCTAATAATTTTGTTATTATTTAATTGGCGTATATATAGGTTTGCCACTATCTCAATTCAATAGTACGCCGGCGTTCGCGACCGCACCGCTCGTTCTGCCCATTGATCAGCGAACACACGAAGGTATGGATTGTTCTCTTTGTTATCTCTTCATAATAACAAATGAATACATTTTTTATACTCAGCCCTAAAATACCATTGATATTGTCTTTGACCTTAACTTCACAAATAGTCTTATAGTTTAGGAATTTATAGTTTCTTTTCTATAGATTTCTGTAAACAGTTTATGGAATATTTGAACACAAAAAAAGAGAGAAAACATCCTTTTGTTGAAATGAATTCTCAATTTTTGTTATAATAATTTAAAAGAAATGCTCAAAATATTTGTGAGAATTGAATGAACGGCACATAAATATAATAATAGATATTTAATAAAAGTTTTGACCCAAACAACAGACCAGACATTAGAATTGATTTCTGTTTAAACAACAAAACAAATATAAAAGTAATTTATTGATTGTTTTCCAGAGTAAACCTAATAAAAGCTAAATATAGTGATCATAAACCAATTAATCCCTATATAAATAGGTCGCTATGTTTGGGGCCCTTTGGCCGGTTCTCCGTCCCGACACTTAATCAATGGTGCCGATGGATCTCCAGTGTTGTCACCGGCTGCCGCTTCAGTCTATCACCGTTTGTCGCCTTATGATAGTCTCTATCCGTCCCCATTTCACACGAGTCCATCTGCACTTTCGTTGCGTGGTTTGAGTCCAGGTTTGTCTTAATTAACGTATTCTTTCGAATTCAGTGCTCATTCGGTTATAGTTTTTAACTGACGTCCAATAAAGGACCGAAATTTACGATCTCTTAAGAGTTCGGCGATCTTTAACTTATAATCAGAGGATAACTTATAAACTAATTTATTTCGTCATAAATTTGGGTCATTTTCGAGAACCGATAGCCTCTTCCAGGAAAAGAGCTATTCAAACCATAGATAGTGTATAACAAAGATTTTTGAGAAGCCTTCGCCTAAACTGTAATTATTTACTGTCCGATTGAGAGCCTCTCAAGAGCTGTTCAAATTATTGATCTCTGTCTCTCTCTCTCTCTCTCTCTCTCTCTCTCTCTCTCTCTCTCTCTCGCTTCCTTTCTCTCTTATTATGTTTCATTCACTTTTTTAGACCTGTGGTGTTTGTGACTCGTGAGCACAAAAACATACATAAAATTGTATTAGAATTTGCTTTCATTCTTCTGCCAAACATATGGGTTCGGGTGCGACAAACAAAGTTGTTAAAAATTCTTGCGGTCCCATTGGGTGGAGTTGTCGATGAGTGCAACTCTCCATTGCTCTCACTATACAATTGTTCAGAATATCTGCTCCGAAGAGTATCAATAATGAAGTGTAACTTATAATCAAATTTTCACCAAAACTTTTTTCGTTCCACACTTTCAAAAAGCGGAACCTATTCTGCCATTAATTTATGTTTTTCTCTATTTTATTGTATTGTCGGTTATGTGTCTCTATTTGGGACTAACACTAAAAAAATAGGATCTGTCAGAGATCAGATCATTTTAAGATTTGTCGCTCGGATTTCTAAATTAATTCCCATTCTTTTCAAACTGCTATTGAATTCAAAGCTTAGTTTTGATTATTGCAGAAAATCTTAATTTTCATGCTATGGTTGGGATGTTTCCACTTATTTTCACAATGAATTCGCAGACATTTTCGAGAATCATGAAAACTTTAAAATAGAGTTGTAATTGAAATGCAAATTTATATTTATTTCAACGTAAAATTTGATATTTCAATTAAATTTATGTCACGACTTAAAGGGAGAGAGAGAGAGAGAGAGAGACGGATTTTCGGTAATAACCAAATGCGACGAAAAATTATTCTTAGTTTTATTTTAAAGTAAAAAATGATATTCAAAATAAATTTAAAGTTTTGTTGCACTTTATGTTAATAGAAAAATCATATTCGAGTTGTGCTGTCAGTAAACTCCTTATAAATAATCAACAATTTTAAGGCATTCTTTGTGTTGAGCGAAAGGCACTCACTTTAGTTACTTTTCCTGATTTTCACAGCGAAAGAATAGTTTTTTTAAAGTGAATATTTTTGAACATTTTTCAAGTTGTGTGCAGTAATTATCATAAGTTCGTGACATTTATCCATATTTACCGAAAACTAACCAAAAATCTCAATTCCTTTTACACTCAGAGTGTATGTGAACTCAATTTTCTATTCAGAAACGTTTTCTGCTCTTCTGTTAAGACCTTTCTTTTGGAGAATCGATACTAATTGAAGTCTAAGACTGGATAAGAAAAATAGCGAATATCTGCACGATTTTCGCCGTTTGATTCGTTCTTTCAATTTCTCATCTCTTAAACATATATCGAAAATTTCAAACATTATTATTATCTAATCTGAACTTATTTTTTGAGTTTTTGGATAACTTTTATTTTTGCTCAGACTATACCACTCTATTGCCGTCTCTGTCAGTCTATTGGCACTAATAGCCCCCTGAGTGCCCCCAAAACTGCTTTTTATGGTCTCGTGTCACGTATCGTGTTTTTGCACTGATATTTATTTAGTTTTCTCATAGATTTTTGAGTTCTTTTTACAGATTCTACTGAATATTTTCAATTCTAATATACTTTTTATCAAATGTTTCCTTCATTTCGTTTTTATCTCAAGTAATAAATTATTTATATTTTTGACTCTCATTCTTAAAGTATGACATATCCTCTGTTCTTAAATTTGTTTGCAGTGAATATCAGTGACTAATTACCCCTGAAATCCAATATAAATCATATTTTTTCCTCAAAAAATATTAAAGATTATTAAAAATTACTTTTATGTTTGAAGAAAGAAAAACAAATTTATTTTCTTTTACTTTAGAAAAAACTTTCATAAAATTTGATATTAAACTAAACTTTATGTTTATTTTATTATATAAAGTAATTTTCATTTTATAGTTCATATAATTATCGATCGTTTTATTTTTCGGCAACTTTTGAGTGAAGAAGTAATTTAGTTTCGAACCTCTCTTTCAGAGACCCTCCGCTCCATTGCTTTCAATAGAGAACTGAACAAAATATTTATTGCTTAATGTTTGACGAGATTTTAGTTAAATTTTTAACATCATTAGATTAAGAGAGGGATGAAGAGGGAAGCCTTAGTCAATGTCTTAATAATAATTATATCCTGGGGCATTAGGGAAAAACTTTAGGCCTGACCAAAACGTCTTCAATTATAGACTTTTAAATGGTTTGGGTTTTCGGTGAAATTATTATTTCGAACCATTATTATCGAAATATTGAGACACGAAATAAAGAAATCAAATTTTTCGATTCCGTCAAATGATTATCAGTTCATTCAATTTCTGCCACAATTAGTGTTGAAAACAAATTATTCGTAACACAAATAACAAGTATTTGGCTGTCATTAAGAATCGATATTCAAATTCTTGAGACTGAACGCTACGATTCCAATTACAGTTCAAAGACCTGGATCAGTTCAATTATCATATAATTAGTCGAAAATATTCGGCTTGTTTTTCAATTCAACTGATATTCATTTTTAATTATGATTAAACTTGTTATTGAAAAATACTAAAAACTCATCCGTGTATTAAAAGCGATAACTTAATTATGGTTTCTGTTTCTGTTTGAACTCTAGATTTAGGCGGTCCTTCAGCCCTTCACAATGATTACCTGCAACAGGTCACTTTACTCAACCAACGTATGGCGGCATCGATGGCCGCCATAACAAGTCAGAGCCAAGAAATGAGTGCTCACCACCATCTCCACAACGAGGCAACTCTGGCCGCAGCTGCCGCTGCATATGCGTCGGCCACATCAATCGACGGGCCATTTCGTGCGCCCACATCTGCCAGCACCCATGCATTGACCGCTGGGCGCAAAAGAGCACTTTCGGCGTCGCCTTATTCAGACTCGTTTGACATTAATTCGATGATACGATTTTCACCGAATTCATTGGTCTCATTTATGAACGGATCTCGTAGTTCAAGTGCCAGCGGTTCCTATGGACATCTGAGTGCCGGTCAGTTCTTCCTTAACTCATTGCTCGCCGTTTTTGACAGTTTCAGTGTATTTAATGAGTTCATTGATTCTGGAAAATTCACGATTGAGTGGAATGTAATTTTGGCCAATCAAGATTAATTTGACGAAATTCCAGTCTTGACTTTACCTTTCCCTCTATTGGCTCTCAATTCGATTTGGTGCTAAAAACGCTTTAAGACAAAATCGATTAATTATTTTTTTTCTGTTAATAATTATTAGTTTAAACTGAAGACTCTTTTGGTTAGTCTTTAAGAGTTTTAAGTTTTCATATATTGAATCAACGCTTTTCTTAACAAAATTCTCACAGAAATTCGTTGCAGTGGTTAAGGGTTTAGTGTTTTGGGGCAAATCTCTTAATGATGTTATAATAAGACTAATTTCACGGTCATATTGGATATGATAGAAATGTTGGCTAATTATTATCGATTAGATTTCAATAAAATTCATTCTTATCAACAAATTTTGATGGAATCGTTCCATTACTTTATTTGGTTAATCACATCGTTTTTAAATAATTATCGAATATTTCAATCAAATATAAAAATGTCATTTTTCATTATTACACTCCCTGTTTGGACTCATTTTTCAGTGAGATTATCCCCGAAGATAGAGACCTATCCCCGGTCATAAACTTGCCCTTCTGTTGAGATGCAAGGGTTCAAGCTTAATTTAGTTGGCTTTTGAAAAATTGCTGATAACTGCAAATAATTGAGAATAAATTCTAAGTGTAATCAGGATTTTGTTTATGAGGCGAATAATTTTTATTTAATGACATCCGATAATAGTTTCAATTCTTTCATACAATTAATTATCAGAGAAAAGGAGTAAAACATAAATTGATTGATAAATATCTAAACCTTTGGGCTCGAAATCTATGGTAAAACTGGAGACAACAACTAATTTATAGTTTGAAAAAGTAATGAGAAAACAGTAAAACATTTTATTGGCCAACAAATTAATTACCGAAAAGAAAATACTTTTTTTCTAAAACGATTTCAATCAGTTTTTACTGGTTTTTTCACTCGAAGATGTTTACCACTGATTATAACAAAGATTTTAGTTTGAAATCTTGTTTTGCATATCAGACGACAGATTCCAATTAAAAAAGGCTCACAAAACGTCTTCTTTTTATTTATTTATCTGAAATTCAAATGATTTTCTTCGGGGACTTTTCTTTTAATTTAATGATCAATCAATTGATCCGAAGGAAGAGTTGCAAATATAAATAAAAGTCAATTAATTTTGAAGTCAGAAACAAAATTCTTCACTTTTCAGTTTCACATTTTCAAATCAAATAAAAAATTCTGAATTAATTAAAGACTTTGAATGAGAAGTAAAATATTTTCACAAATATTTACTTCAATTGAATTTCTAAAGAAATATATTCTTTTTTAAAGATTTTGTTTTGATTTTGATTATCAGAAATGAGTTATTGTCGTATTCTTTGATAAACTAATCTCAAAATGAATTATTTGATTTGAAACTAATTCCAATTTGTTTTGTGAAAACAAATCCCACTCTTTATATGTCTATCAAAAGATCAAAAGTTTGTGAACGAAAACAAATTAAGTCATAAAACATAAGTTCAAACGATCTGTTCTTATGATTCTCTTCACAACTAATTAGTGATTCGTTTTTCATCACTTGTTTTGAGATTTAGTTGTTTTACATCCAGTCTATGACTGTATGGAGAACTGGATTTCCAATCTCTTGACTCTCATTTCATTTGTTCGGTGTTTCGCTTATAATTTCGCTATAATTTTTGTACTTTAGGTTTCAGATATAATAAGTTTATTAACAGGAGAGGGAGAGGGAGGGAGGGAGAGAGAGAGAGAGAGAGAGAGAGAGAGATTTTGTAAACCTGTTTTTCGCCTCAACTTTCTCTTCAATTTACTTCTCAATCTATTCAATGAACTTTGAATTACAGACATTTCGTTTCAATTCATTCTGAGTTCAATTCAAAATCCAATTGAATTTGAATTTTTTGTTGTTTCGCGAAATGCCTTTTCCTTTGAAACTCAAATTTAATGAAAATAAAACTCATTATAATCGGAAAACTTAATTGAATGTCAAGAATAGTAATCATAAAATTTTAGGATATTTTTCAAATATATTCATTAAACCGTCAAAAGAAACTAAAAATAATAAATTCTGAATAAACTAATCATAAAATTCTAATAAAATTAATGATGAATTGCAGGCACTCTGAGCCCATCGTTAGGCCTCCCTTCAGGTGCCAACGGGTGTACAGTCCTTCCCTCACATCTTCATCATTTAATGCGATCGCCAATACTCTTACCTCAGGGCCCGTCATCTCTGATTCACAACCAGAACAGTGGTATAACGGGCTCAGCCTTCACTCCACATCATTCACATTTCATTCAAAGTCAACTGTCCTCAGTGGCACACAAACTGTCGTCACCGCTAGAAAGTGGTCACTCAGGTCGTGAGACGGCTTCTAATGTAGTTTCTTCGACTGTCGGTGACCACGACGTTAGGTCTGCACTAAACAGGACTAAACTTAAAAGAGAGGACAATCCAGAAGACAATATCGACGATCATACAGAGCCGGGAGATTTCATTGAAACTAACTGTCATTGGAAGGAATGCAGTCAAGAGTTTACAACTCAGGAAGAATTGGTTAAACATATAAATAACGATCACATTCACGGAAATAAAAAGAGTTTTGTCTGTCGTTGGAAAGACTGTTCGCGTGAAGAAAAACCATTCAAAGCTCAATATATGTTAGTCGTCCACATGAGAAGACATACCGGAGAGAAACCCCACAAATGCACTTTTGAAGGTTTGTCTAATTATAACATTTATTTTTATTGTCATTTCTTTTAATAATTTATGATTTGTTATCCAAAGGCTGTTCCAAAGCGTATTCACGTCTGGAAAATCTTAAAACCCATTTGAGATCTCATACGGGAGAGAAGCCCTATATGTGTGAATTTCCCGGCTGTTCCAAAGCCTTTTCTAATGCTAGCGATCGGGCAAAGCATCAAAACAGAACTCATTCTAATGAGAAGCCCTATATCTGCAAAGTTCCCGGTTGTATTAAAAAGTATACCGATCCCTCTTCACTAAGAAAACACGTGAAGACAGTTCATGGGCCGGAAGTATACGCCAATAAAAAACATAAGGGCGGAAACACCAATGAAAACAATAATAACAATAACAACACAAATGGTGGCAATTCTTCGCCGAAAGACAATTCACAGAAAGAAAACAACGTATCGAATCACGTCTTTAAGACTGAGATCACAAATAACTCTCCAAAAGGTTCGCCCGATAATGAATCCAAATCGCCCCCAGATTTGGGCAGTTCTCCAGACGGCTCTTCAGGTCTGTCAACATATTTGCATTTTATTTCTTTTTATTTAATGAAAATATCATTTTTTAGGCTCCGCTTCTGGTTCTCCGCCCAACTCCACCACTAATCATCAAATGTGTGATCTTAACGGCGATGGAATGGATCAACCGATTAGTGATAACTCTGTGTCAACCACTTGTTTAGGCAGTGTTGAACCCGACTGGTCTGCAGCCGATACCATCACTGTTGAAGTGGAGGCTGGAGTCCATGGACCAGGATTGGGAGGCGACAATTTGGTTAGCATTCAGCCGAGAGCTATTCCGCGCCCGAGGAATTTAAAAAATAAGATAAAGTCTAGCATAAAGTCGGCCACAAATTGGATCCCATTCTTCAGAAACAACTCAAATAACAAGAATTGTAATTATTCTGCAGTAAATCCAAAGCTTTTGGGTAATTCATATCAAAATATTTTCCAGTTTTTCATTTGTTAAACCAATGGTTTTCTATTCGCAGGCAATAACTGTATTAATCAAATGTCTAACAACAAGAAGAAGGGCAACAAATCAAGACTCATACGACAGGGCAGTACATCCAGTATTAACTCCAACTCATTCTACAGCTCTGTATTGGGTTCAGACAATTCGCACAATTCTCAAGTGACAAATAGTTCTTCATCTGCAGCACAAGTTGTGCTTACATCCAATGGCGAACTGATTCGTTGCACATCCTATGACCCGATCTCAATTGGCGGTTCGTCGCGCCGGTCCTCAGACGCCAGTTGTTCTGATATCGCGACAAACAGAAGGACTTCATCGACGTCATCGACGGCCAAACACTTGACTGAAACTAATAATCTTGTGATTCAACCGCAATCGATAGCACTGACCACCGATTGCTATTCTTCATCAGTTTCATCTATAGGCTCGAGTGCCAGCCATTCGAGAACTAATCGAAAGGTTGCGCCACCGCCAAGTCTTAATGAAAACACTTCCACTTCTAATCATCCCAATGATAGCGTTACTCTCGAGGAATGTGATTCCGATCAACCGATTGAGACAATGAATAACATTATATTACCCGACGATATGGTCTGTCCTTTATTTGAAATTTCAATTTTCAATTTTATAAATATTTTTGTTCTGAATTTTAGGTCCAATACTTGAATGAAAAGTCAAGTAAATCGACTGAAACTCAGACGAAGGCTCAGGAGGTTGTCTCTAACAATAGTGAATCAAATATGAACAGTAGTGATGTCAGAGCTGTACTGCCTCTGCCTCCTATTCAGGTGCATTCACCACCATCCAATTTCATGAATAATACTCGGAACGAGTTTAGAGCGCCATCAGTTCCGATGCTATCGCCATCAACCCCAGCTTCAGTACAGATGATGTCACCGCAGACGCCAATGCAAACCTCTCCCTCTTCAGTATCATTAATGTCGCCTCCAATGCCAAAACCCCAACTATCACCTAAACAACAGAATAATATGAATAATCAGATGAAATCTGCGCTCAATTCCACACAAATGACTCCCAAACCGACAAACATTGCAAACGTTGTCACAAATCAGAATCAAATGATAGTAAATAATAATAATATTACTGTAAATACTGTTACAACAGGTCTCAGACCTAATCAAACACAAATGACTCAAAACAACGGACAAGTGATGAATGGCTACAGTCGAGGACCGACTCAAATGTCAAACCCTAACAATAACGCAAACTTTATTCAGCCTCAAAGTCCAATGACTGCCACAAATAATCAACAGTTTTTCAATACAAATGTTTATCAAAATTACAATCCTTTGCAACAAATGAATGCTTGGAATCAAAACCAAGGTAAACTTTTAGTACTATTCATTGATAGACCAGAGAATTGATTGACTTTTTTTTACAGTTCAAATGTCACAACAATATCATCAGATGTCTGGCCAACAGCCGCAACAATTTTTGCAGCCTCAGTCACAACTCCAACAGCACTGGAATCAAATGCAAAATCAACAGCAGTTCCCGACTCAACAGCAATGGAATTATCAAAACAATAATTATATGAATCAAAATCAATATCCACAGCAATATATGAATCAATATCTGAGCGCTCAACAGCTTCAGTGGCAACAAAACCAAATGAGACAAATGCGACATCAGTTCAATAACCAGAATATTGGACAGAATAATCAAAATATTCTGACAAATGTGACAAATATTGCCAACAATACAAACGAAATGATTGCTCTACCGATGGCAGCAAACATCTGTTCAACTCAGGAACAGAATCAAAATCAAAGCCGAAGTCAACCAACGCCACAACAGTCCTCATCTGTGATGTCAAAGTGCCTGCCATTCAACCCATCGACTAATCCGTCCTCAAATTATCATCAAATGAACGGACAAACTGTGCAAAAGTGCCAAAACACGTCCAACCATAACATTACAGAATTAAAATGCGGTGTTAGTGATGGCACAGCTGTTCCCAACGGTAATACAACGTCCAACAATAATAGAAATATGAGACCCGACATCTATCAGAGGACACATGAATACGTGTATGGCCAACCATCGAGTCCGGCCAATGTATTATCGCCAGCAAGTTCTTGTATAGTAAGCTCTTCGTGTCCGACACCGAAGCCACCCTCTGTTGGGACTCAGCCGCAACCGTTAGCCGCACAAGTGCCTCAACATAACCTTAGACCGGCCTCAGCCATGTCCGCAATGTCTTGTCGGTCGACATCTACTCAATTGTCAACTAATATGGTCATCAATGACTTGAACTCAACTCTTAACTGTTTGGTAGAGGAAAGCCGTTTCCTCCAAATGTCGATCAATTAATTTAATGTATAATTTAATAATAAGTTTTGTATTTTAATTTAAGATCTGATTAGTTTTACAATAGTTTTGTGCAATAAATTACTTTAAATTTCGTTAGAATTGATATTTTCTTAGAATTCTTATTAAGAGAATTGTTATAAATTATTTCTTTTGAATTCTTTCCGTTTTAATTATTTTAAACAATTTTTCAAAAGTTTTAGTGAAACGATTTTATTTAATACATCTGTAAATTATGTAATTTATTTTGAAATTAATTAAAAGCCATTTTTTAATATCAATTAAAAACTGAGTATTTTGTTTTAATTGTCGATTCTATAAGTTATAAGTTTCCTTTTCTTTGACTGACGAAAAGTAACACATTGTAACAAATTGGTACTTTGTAAAAGTTGAGATTCTGATCACTTTTATTGCGTCTTCCAAAATCACTTAAATATTTTAACCAAGTTGATGATGAAATTGTATTCAATGCAATGGATATGATATGAGACTTAGAATAATGAATGCGTTGTAAGGATGTGATGACAATCCATTAGATGACATTCCGTCCATTAATTGATCGGCCGACAAATGTGAAGAATTGAATCCGTTGTTTACTGGAGCGCACTGTTTATAAAGATTGATTAATTAAAAAAAATTTCGTTATCACCAA
>JAQGAR010000061.1:0-28282 GCA_034697865.1 Oribatida sp. | reverse complement strand
TGAGATTCTGATTCTGAAACTAATACAATTGTTGACTTTGAAATAAAGAGTAATCAAGAATGATCTTTTATCTAATTGAAATTCCAATTATTTGAAAAAAAATCGAGTTTACGTAACGTTACGAACGTTACCTAAATTTACGCGTAACGTAAAGTCAATTTTGAGATTACACTGTAATCAACATCCCTACTGATATGAAATGTGTTAATGAACTAATAAGATCTATCTAGCTTAAATCTCGAGTCGTGGCGATTACTGGCATTTATCCTCATTTGAATCTATTTTTAATTGCAATATAAATGTAATTATAATCCAAATGTTTTTTAAGACTTACCTCTAATCAAATGAATGCAAATATTTTCGCAGAGTTATTATCGACTGAGAAATCTTCTGGACTGCAGAGAAATGACTCAATTATTTGATAGACTAATTACAGAACTTTCACAATAATTTAGAGGAAGACATTGAATTATATGCTATGCCGTGATCTTAAACACCCGGAGTCAACTCATTTATTTTTGGGAAGCAATAGCCATGAAATTTATTCTGTGAAACATTTCACATCTCATGTAATTTACGAGTAGTTTATTAACAGTTCTATTTCTATAGACAACTATACACTGAGAAAATGCTAACATATTCTTTGCAGCGATTAAGTAACGGTGACATAGACCTGGTCTTCAATCAAGCAATTAGTTTCTCTCAGAATACATGTTGTTATCATTTGAATAATTAGTCTAAAGGTAGGGAAAGATAGGGAATGGAAAAAAACATCTATAATTCATGGCTTAGAGTAAAAAATATCGCAAATATTTTTCAGTGAATAGTTTATTGACAGCGGAATTGACGCAAAATATTAACTCAAACGTAAAGATGTTTTTTCTTAGACTGAGTGCACAGTAATATTTGATGGTTCCCACAAATCCTTGGCTATTACCACCAGGGTTTTGATGACTCGAGAAATAATCGAAAACTCTGTTGAGTTGACTTTTAAATCCTGGATCAGTCTATCGATTGAGTCTTATAATTAAAATTTGATATTTTTCGCTCGGAATGAGATTTTATTTCCAATCAGTCTCTGATTAACCGATTCCTCAACCAATTTGTTGTTAATTTATAAAAATGTTTATTCATTTCATTTCTAAAAATAAAAATTCAAATCAACTATTGATGTATTGAATCAAAAATATTATTTTCCTCGCTATTAATCAGCGCTGAAATATAACTAATCAAAAATAGCTCTGGAAAAGGTATCATGGGAGATCAAATAATAAAAATAAACTCATTAGTGTCAGTATTAGAACTAAATTAAACTATGAAAATTGAATGTCAGAGAGAAATGATTAATCGGAATGAGATTTCTTGAAAAAAGCGAACCTTTTTTCCATAAGATTTCCATATGTATTGAGGAAATTGTGGTCCAAATTATGTTTCTAGGCTTTACATTATAAGGGGCTGTGCTCTCGAATTAACCGTTTTTATGGGGGATAGGAGGGATAGGTCCACATTTGTGTTAATATTATCATTGATTGTAACGAAACTTACAGATTAGAAGTAATTGAAAACATTATTTCATTTCAAATGCTCTGAAAAACATAATTAAGAAAACATTTCTATCACTTCAATGGAATTGAAACCAATAATTAAAGATTAAAATTTAAAAATTCAATATTTTCTTATGATATACGCGTTGTGTGAGTGTGGCTTAAAACCCATATATAAATCAAGTGTCGAACTGAGGACTGAATCCATTAATTATAATAAATAAATATTTGGAATAAAATTAATTCTGTGCTCAGAAGGGGTTTGAATTTAACGGAACGCCAAATGAAATCTTAATCACAACAATAATTATCGACTTTTAAATTACTCATAAATCGTTGGTTTTTCTCATTAAATATTTATTTTACAATTGAATCAATGAAATTAGTTTTACAAGTAATGAGAATTCAAAAATAGATTCCGATTATACGTTGTGCCAAAATGAGAGGGATTATATAAATTTTTAATGTAACCAGGGGTGGTCAATGATCACTTTAAGCTCATTTTGGTTCATCAAGTCGGCAAACACCCTCAGTGATAAGTTGATTGTGCACATTCCTAAAGTCTATGGTTTGCACTAGATCACCTTGCTCATTGGGTTATTGGATTGGATTAAACTCATTGAATTGATATCGCATTACAGACCGCATTCAATAAGTAATGAAAATAATTCTTTGCATTTATTAGTAGTTTTGAATTGAATTCATTGGGAATTTTGAAGTTTTCATTCTATGAATAGCTTTTATGGGTTTATTGACAGCCATTTCATATGAATTTCAAATATTCTGAGTGTTTAGCCCATTGCATTGTGCAAGATTATCATTTTGTGTTCAAATGAGTGTAATTGAATTGAAATTCTCGATTCCAATCGACTCATCAATAATGACGAAAATTACCAAAAATTTCCGCTAAAGAATAATAATAATAATCAATAAATTGAATTAATGGTTCAAATTATTCCTTTTGAAAAGGGAGTGAACTTTTGAGCTCTTTTTCCTCAACTTTTAAAAATAATTTTATTGTTTTGTCTTAACTTTTTTCACCATCAGATTAATTGTGAAATTTTGTTTATTTAATTGAAAATTAATTTAAATCGAATTAAATTCCTTTGAGTTGAAAACTGCAATAAAAAGCTATTCTTTTGAGAATTCATTTATGGCTTCAGTTGGAAATTATTCTCTGATTTTTCATACGATAATAAAGGGAAGAGAATTACAATCTTTCAATAGAAATACGTAATAAATAAGATTTGTATCAATCATTTGTGAAGGAATTTATTTTATTCTTTGAGAAACAAAATTTTAATTTAATTAGATTTTAGATAACGAGACGAAGAATTTTGTTTCCCATTAGAGATAACACATTTTTGCGCGAAAAATGCTATTAAACTAAACTTAAAGTATCTTAAAATTCGCTGTAATTTTCTTATTAAAGGAAATTAAATTTCGAAAATTCACATTTTATTAGTAATTAACGAAAACCAGAAGAGATTAAGAATTACTTAACACAAAAAACAAGAGTTTTATTGAAGCATTTTTTTCACATATCTATTGGCGTTATTTAAAAGCCATTCATTGTTTGCCGAGCTTTTAATGTATTTCTTTTTTGTTGTATGTGTTTCCCAATCAAAGGTGTGTTCCCTTCTATTTCTACGGGTCGGCTCAACAATACAATTGTGAATTAAGACAAACATTAGTCTTATTCCGGATTATATAAGTCTGGAAAGTTATTCACTAATATATTTAGTCAATTGCTATAAAATAAGGTTTTAACACAATTTGCTAATTGCCTGCATCGCCAGGTTGGCCAGTCGTCTGTAGGTCAGACCAATTTCATAAATATGCATGCTAATATTTGACTAGAATTAAATGCCACTCATTTTTCAAAAATTACGCAAAAACTTTAGAGTGGAGGTCAATATAATAATTAAGGAACAGGGTCTTTGACTTTTCTACCTCTTGGCTGCTCCCACCTATTGATTCATGAGTTTCTCTGCCGAACGGAATTAGGTTTTTGTTTATTATTTTATTTTCTTATTGTTATTCAGTTAGAAAACTGTTTGGCTTTTTGTATATTTAGCGGAGAAAAGAGCTCTTTCTCTCTAAACAATAAAATGCGGGCACAAGTCTGGAGCACAACCCTCCCATTGATGCTACCGATCAATTATGAAGCAATTTCTTATTCTTTATTTTTCAATTATCCCTGGAGTCAAACCAATTGTAAAACTCTCGCGGAATGCGAAAAATGGATTAAAATATGAATTCATTGTTCGCATTATAACTGAACTTTTGAATAGTTTTCAAAAATCTTTATTCTCCCACTTTTTAGCCCAATATTCTTGAAAGATATACTCTGTTCTGTCTGATTAAGTTGAAAATCTAAGCCACGGTTTATTAATTTTAAGAAAATGATCCATCATCTAATTTCTAAAGCTATTTTAATCGACTGTTTGCTGATAATTACTCTGTTTTCCAGTGGTATTCATGAATTAGACAATGAATTAACGATTAATCAAAACTACATTTATCTAATCCAATGGTATTTTTAACATAGAATCCAAAGTCAGTGGCAATGAGAGGAGAGGGCCAGAGGTCGGGATCTGTTGGAATTTCGACAATGAAGGCAATATAGATAAAGTTAGTTGTTTCGGAGGAAATCACACCAAATATAACCGAAAATACTGCTGTACTGACACTAAACACAACAGTAATTGGACTCAAATCCAGTATTGCTGTAATATCGACGAATTTGCGGATCAGTACAGGTATTGCCTACTCTTTCATAAATACTTATTAAGAACAAACAATAGCCAAAGGGGTATTTGAGGCCACAATTAATTACAATAATGTATTTTATTTGGGAAATTGTTTTAAAAATTCAATTCTATTTTAGAAACAATTAATCTTAAAAAAGGGGTGTTTTGTGAAAGTTTTCAATATTAATGGGATTTTTTGGTGCATTTTAACCACATTTTCCGGGTGCTCTGAGGGGGGTCCACATCGGGCGGCCATTAAAAGTGGCTGCCTTTAAAAGTTGACACTAATTTTTCATAAATTGAATATCAATTTTGGTGACGGCTATAAACATAAGCTATTTATAAGAAACCGTTACGGATATGAAGCGATTAAAAGAAACTAATTTCAATAACTCTTCTTTTTGTCCAAACATGGATAGTATTAATTTGTTTTTGGCACTAACACTGGCCGTCCTTTCCGGAGTGTTATTTGCAATCCAGGCGTTAATTAACATCAATATAATTAAGACGACATTTGGCACAAATCAGACATATCTCCAAAATATTATTCAAACGACTGAAAAATTAAACGATAATCAAAACGATAACAAATCAAAGGATAAGATTAAGACTAATGAGCAAAACAAGAATAAAAACGGTAATAACCGTAAGAACAGCGGTAATCGAAAATCTGATGCAAAGTCTCAACAAAATAAAGAAAAGCCAAAATAAATGTGAAGTGCATTCAAATCGTACAAGTGTATTCATAAACAACAAGATTAAAGTGAATTTAGAAGTGCTCTTAGAAGTTATACGATTGATAAACAAAATTAATTAATTTGCGCACAAAAAGTGTATTTTTTCCGCAACTCATAAATGATTTGATATTAAAGACAAATAAAACAAAATTTGCCATTAATTTGATATTCAGTTCGTTTCACTTTATATTATCTGTGCTTTAGTTCCGAATAATAATTTATTTCTTCACTTATTCTTGAATTTTAATTTGAAAACTCTTAGTATTTCTTACTTTGACTGCTATTTATGTAATTCGTTTGAAACTATGATCTCATTTCATAAATAACTTTATTTCGAATATAATTAAAGGTATAAGAAACCAGTGTTGACCAGAGTTCTCATTATTTGAGATGATCAAGGGTGCATAATGCCGAAAGGGTGAAATTATCCTAGTTTATACGGAAGGGGTTGTTAAAATACCAATGAAACTGATATTAAAATCATGCAATTTAACTTGAGACCTGGGGAGTTGTTTAATCTTTCACCCCTCTGGCCATCCCTCCCTAAATTACTAAGAAATTATGAAGAATTTCTACTTTATCTAAGAATTATAACCAAAATCTATATTTTCTTTTCATTTGAGTTTAATTTGTGTTACTATTCATAGAGAGTCTAAAAAATAATTTCTACTATTTTTATGTGTTATTCAACTAAAACACAAACAGAATATTAAAAGAGTTGAATACAAATAAGAATAAAAGCTTTAATTTATTAAAGTTAATCACGAATAGCAAGAGATAATAATTCTGGATAAGGAATTCCTGCCATTTAAATATATGAAGGCTATTATACCGGTCCACTCGAGTCGTAATGGAGAGCACCGGTATTTTGATCTTAAGCAAAGGCAAACCGAATGTATTGACTGTTGCTGTGAACCAAATTAAGTCATTCATTACTGATATAATGGATTATCGAAGAGAAATATGTTTTTGAGGTTATATTTAATGTGTTTAATAAATATTAAGTTGCTTTACATAAAGGGCTGCACATAAAGGCCTTTACATACAATGAGAAAAGCTTTTCCAGAATATTAAAACGATATCCAATTATTTCTCTCCGATCAGATATAATACAAAATAATTCAAATAAATGAATAAATAATTCGCAAAAAGAGTAAAATCTGAGACTCTATCGAATAATATGTTTCCGATTGGAAAACAATTGAGAAATAATTGAGTGGAAAAAAAGTGTTACAAAAGTTTAATTAATTAAATGAATAATAACTTAAGGACTGAATTTTTGTTCATTGATAACAAATTGATTGAAATAATTATCGAAAGAAAAAAAATCTTGTTTTTCTTCGCAACTGATTAGAGGTAACCGAAGAATGAAATATTTTAATCAATTCAATGGTTAATTCGTGAGAAATAAAAAACTTCTTTTTGTTAAGCTTTCAGAAACTCACTGACAATATATCAAAGAAATATTCAGTTCAATGATATGACCGGCACTTCAATACTAGAAATTAAATCAGACTTTTATTGAACTTAATTCATACAAAGATTCAAAATAACAAATAAAAATTCAAAATAATAATAAACAGCTTTTAATAATAACGTTTCAATTAAATGAATTCGAGAGAGAGAGAGAGAGAGAGAGAGAGAGAGAGAGAGAGAGAGAGAGAGAGAGAGAGAGAGAGAGAGAGACCAAAGAAAAATATTTATCATTTATTAAAACTGATATGAAAACAGGTCTAAAATGTATAACTCTTTATTGAAATGATTTGAATTTAGTTCAAAAGTTTGAAATTTGTTTCTTTTGATTGCAGTCGAAAAGAAATATTCAAAAATTGTTTTATTTTTGAATAAGAAATGATTAATTTGTTGCGTCAATGAGTGAACGGTCCCTCAGAGATGTTGCAAAACATGTGATTAAGGCATGACTTCATTTGTAAACAAAACCAGATTTTAACTATTATTTTGTGATTAAATCTTTTCATTTGCTTTGTTTAATCAAATTAATCATTAAAATTATAATAAAATGATTGTGAAAACAATAAAAGTTTTAAGAAATAATTGGAAGAAAAGTGTGTTTTTCGGTTGTGCTTCGGTTTGGGCCGCAAATTATGGAAACAATAAACTGATGTAATTTTCTTTTGTTTGCAAACATCTATCAAGTTTTACATTATACTCAATATAATTGATATATAAATATAATTGATTAGTTTAAACACTGTTTTAATTATTTTAATTTGTATTTAAATTTAGTGAATACAATAAAATGAGAGTTTATTGCGAAGAAGCGGTTGTGAGTACTCTTTGTTTACATTTGAAATTTGTTACACTTTTGATGTGAAAATTGGTCTCAAATTGGGTTTAATTGTTGTTTGTAAAGCAATTTGGAAACCAATACCTGTCCGCTGACCGTAAGTGTCGGCACATCACTGTTTTACTAAACCCTGTGGCCAACGGCCGTAAAAGTAAAGCTAATTATGAGAAATATTGTGCACCGCTTTTGCATTTGGCCGGCATTCGGGTAAGTCTTGTTATTACTGAAGCTGAAGGTCAGGCAAGAGATCTCATGGAGATAATGGACAATACTGATGGCGTTCTGATTGCTGGCGGCAACGGAACGGTACACGAGGCGGTCACCGGTTTGTTGCGACGGCCGGACAACTCGACAGCTCTCTATCAGTTCCCAATAGGTATACTTCCCGTCGGAAAACGGAATACAATTGCTTTGAATATTAATAAAACTAAAGAAAAGAATCTCAAGATTTATGAGTAAGTTTTGCATAAATTTGTTTCTCTTTGTTTAAAATCAAAATACAATTGAAATGAACGGACAGAGTGTTAGCCGAGTCCACAATGAGTGTAATCAAAGAGTTGCTTAAACCCATTGATGTAATGAGAATTGAGGGCACGAAAGGAAGGCCTGTTTTCGCATTAGATGAGCTAAACTTCGGTAAAATCAGAGATACGTTCGTTTCGGTCGACAAATACTGGTATTTGGGGAACACATTAAAGCCTTATTTGGCATTCATTTGCAACTCTTTCAAAGTAAATATAAGTTATTTCTTATTTTTATCGTTTATTCTCACAAATAATTATTCATTAAAATAATTAATCAAAGGATTCAATTGAGAAAATTGTGGGCAAAAATTATTTTTGCATTAGTTTTAAAGCATTCAAAGCATCTTTTCGTGAAACTAATGATTAATTAATGAAAAGCAATAATTATTTTAATTATTTGTTGACTTTAATACCAAAGCATTGACTTTATTCAGAGTCTGGAATCAGTTGAGTGCTTGAACATATCTTATTCTGAGCCATGCACTGGCTGCTCCAAGTGTTACAAACGCTTTCAAACACAGACACCCGGCAGTGGGTCCAATGATAAGAGAGATGAGACAACTCGTTGGTGGCATATATTTGTATCTCGAAAGACACCGAACAATAATGATATGAAAAGATCTGAACCAAAACTAGATCTGAGTTCAGTCGTCAATGAGAAGTGTAGTGAATGGTCAACATTGAAGGACATAAACGCAGCCAATGTTTTGATAAAAAACACTAATGAATGTAAATTAGAAGCGATTATCCATTCGGAACCCTTAACACAAAACCAATTCATTAGCGACGGGTGCGTTCACTACCGCTTTTATATCTCATAGCTTTTGAATTATAGTCTAATATTAGAAATAATTAAATAATTTGTTTTTAGCCATAACTCAAATACTTTTAAAATTTATTAGAAATTTGTTTTGAAACGTTTCTCTGAAATTATTTCTCTGAGTTTTCTTTGTTTTTTGTAATTAATTATTTGATAGTTTTGTTTAAACCGTTTGAACTCTTGAGAGCTCTTGAGATCTGTGAAAATCCATTTCAAAACTCTTAGTTTTGTTGTTATTTTTCACTCAATTTGTTTTAATAATTTTATCTCAGTTTTGGTATTCATTCGGATATCAAATAATTATTAATTGATTATCGAATTGATTATAATTTTGTTGTTTTACTTCGGGTTTTATATTCAGCGTTAAGTTATTCAACTGTCAGCCATTGCCTCAAACAACTGGTTCTGGGGTTGAGCTCATAGAAGCCATGGATATTAATATAGATTTGGCCACCGATAACACCAATAGTGTTGCTAACAGTGCTGTCGATTTCGAAGCCATCGATGGCACAGACGATAAGATTGGATCAGAAGATAGTTCCGTCAAAAATCAATGGTTTAGTATCGATACTGAAAGTTATGAGAGACAGTCCGTCCGGATTACTCTTCTGCCAAAAGTGCTGAATATGTATGCGCTCGAGTAGAGAGAGAGAGAGAGAGAGAGAGAGATTATGCTGCGCTCCTCTTCCCAACTGATCTCTTCTATGGCTTGAATCCAATTTATAAAAAAAAACTTGTTTTTGTTTGGACTCTCTTTTAAGAAATGCTATTAAAATAAATTATCGGAAGAAAAGGCATTAAAATATTCTTCTCTTTGAATACATGTATTAATTCTCTGTATATCTAAAGTGTATATAAAAATCAAGTTTTCGTATAACAGTGTTTTCTAACATAACTTATACTTAACTATTACTAAGAAATTAATGTTAAGATTGTTTTTATTCCTTAGAATTAAACTTCGATTCATTACCGGTGTATTCGAGACGAAAATATCGCGTTTTGTTTAGTTTTCGGTTTTAGTATTTTTCGTATATTTATTAATAAAAGTCTGGACTCTATTCTCAGATTTTGAGTTCAGTTTTTCGCATAATTTTATTTAAAAATAAAATTAATTTTTGTTCTTTCATATATTCCTTATTTGAATAATTGCTTTACACAAATAATTAAGTTATCTGAATACATTTGAAAACAGGAGTCAGCGCTCCGGTAGTTATTGTCGAACAAATGTTAGTGGATGTCGAAAAAATAGGCGCTTTTTATGATTTATATTTGTCACTAATTTACATAACTATTATAGAGCGAGAGAGAGAGAGAGAGAGAGAGAGAGAGAGAGAGAGATTTGTTGCTCACAATGTCTTAGTTATAGATTCTTAAGAGACCTTATGAACCGACCTGTATAGATATAACGCACCCGACAACTAATACTTAAACCGCACAGGTATTAAATTAGGTTCACTTTTGCTCGTTGTTCTAAATAAAGTTATTTAAGTGCTATTCGTTTCTCAAAAATAGCTAAAATATGCGTTAAATAACATAAATTGATTGTTGTTTGCGTTCAATAATTACACAAAAATTGAAGTCAATAATTGAATTAACAATGGTTTCGAGCAATTATTTGCAATTCATGCCAACCATAAGTTAATTGAGAATAAAAGGTAAAAAGAATTAATTAGAAATTTAAAGCTATGAACTTTAACTTTTGTATAAAATCGTATAAATTAATAGTAATAAGAAGTATGGGTTCTTCTGATTCTAGACTACTATCTGATCGCATGAATTGTTGGTTGGCTTAAAGTCACATCAAATTCAATAAAAAAGTTAACGAAAAATAATTAGTCATTTGCAGAGTCTTTGGGGCAAAATATTCGTGTTACCTGTCGGCCCCCATAAAAGTTTATCAGATTAGTCGTGTCAGTGTCTATGCGATTGTTATCTCAGGAGTGTCTGCGGCTATCAGATGGCGTAATGAGAAGGGGAATGGGGTATGGGTTGGTTGGCTCCGGCTATGGTTATGAGGAAAAATTGCATTACACTTTCCACAGTGACTGGAAACCCTTCGGTGAAATGCATTATTAATGTATGGCCTTTGCGTTTGGTGAGCGCTGACTGGCAGTAGTTTTGGAGGCAAACCCAATGCCAACTGAGTGTCAGAACAGCACAACCGTATGCAATACACAAAAGGCTAGTGAGAGAGCACATTGACATTCACTGAAAGCTCGCATTTTTGTCTAACACTTCAATACAAAAGCGTTGATTCATTTCATTGCCATTCAGTGGTATAGCAGTCAAACGTCTTTCGCAAAAGTGTTTTACGAGATTTCGATTCATATTTGATTTCAAATTCAGATTTTATTCAAAAATATATTTCGATAAATAAATTTGAATTTTATTCAAAACTTTGAAACTAATTTTTCAAACCTCTAACCTCTGTTGAGTGGGTGTGGACTACAAGACATTCAACAAGAAATAGTTGCAAAACATTTTTGAGTAAAAATCCGATACACTTAACAGCAAAGTATCCGAAATCCGTCTCTCACTGACTGTCTGTCAACTCTAACACAAACTTCAAAGTTATTGCAAATCTTGAGAAAAACCCTCACAAAAGGTATAAAACTAATAATAAAACCTTATTTTTATATTCAAAACCTTCTTATCGATGGTATAAACCGTTTCTTAATGTTTATAATAGTCTTCATAATAGCTATTATGATATTATATAAAATTCAAATTACTCTTAAGGACAGCCGTTTTATTGCACTTTAATACTATTATTCCTCTCTTCTCATAATCTAATTGTTATTATTGTGAATCAAAAATTATTCCCCAAATTTAAATCCTATTATAAGGACTGTTAAGTCGGGAAACGACTGAACTTCTGCTTTAAAATCTCGAAAAGTTTGGAGTTTTGGTCTTAATATTCTTGAATAGCATTCAATTATTTGTGAATTTGTTTTGATTTTTTTGTCTCTTAATGTTTAGGCAAAACATTTGGTTATAATTATGACTTCGACTCAGTTTAACGTTGGCTTTAATTCTGAGAAGTCATCTTCAAGGTAATCATCACATTTTGTTACTTGTTTATTATGCTAATGACAATTGGGTGGCCAAATCAGCTGGGTTAATGGACACCCAACAGTTAATGACAGCCTAGCGATAATTGTGAGACTTTTCAACCTGTTCCTAATCTTTTGAACTCGAACGTTAGCTTTCATATATTTATATTATTATATTAGATAACATTATCTTGGTAATAAGCAAATTTCAAAAATTAACTGGTATAAAATTAAGCAATTAAATCATATAAGAGCAGATAAATCCTAATTCAATACATGAATTCTGTGAATAAAATCCGTAAAAATTAATTTCAAACATATTTTGAAAGTTAATTATCAAAATTCAAAGGATTTCCGACTCACTGTTGTTTGGCTCACAATCTGTTTCAATGAATTATTGGTCTGTTTTTCAGTTGAAAAATATGTATTCATTGCTTACGTAAAGCAATAAAAGAGATTATTCATCGATTTTCAGATGAAATCAAACGAAAAGGGCTTAACTTTTGTATGAGTTCCCAAGACTTTAATTATGATATTATTATATTTGGCGTCAAAGCGAACCCAAATCTCTTTGAATATTGATATTAAATAATAATTGTTTTGCGATAAGGGCTGACTCATAGCTCAAGGACTAGTCGGGACTGGACTCAAATAACTCAAGTCTTGAGTCTTGACTTTGAATTTTGATAGATGAAGGTCTTGGACTGGCATTTCAGTGATTGAATGCCAAGGGCTCACATTATTTTGTTCAGTGTTCAAAGGTTTTAATAACAATATATTTAATACAATTGAAGAACAATATAACGAATTATATTTTTCATTGAAATTTCAAAATTGAAAACCGAGTCTAAAATGAATGCTTTTCTTCGTATTCATTAAATTTATGAATAAAAGTCTTCTTTCTTTTCTCCTCTATATTCTGCCCAAACATTAAGCCATTAAAGAGTGGTTTTCGGCGTTTAACGGCCGGCGTTGCGCCGAGAATTTGAATTCGTGGGCGCACTCAGAGATACCACCGGATAAACCCTAAAATTAGTTATAAATACTTACTTATTATTAGATTGAAATTAAATTTATGTTTTGCTTTTGGTTTTTTGTTTTGCAAATATATTCTTAGGATATGTTTGGTGTAGTCTTCCTCTGCAATACCTGTGCTATAATTCTGTTCTATTGTTTACCTCTTTGTTAAGACATTAATTGAATTCTCAGATGAAAATTGTTTTTTATGAGTAATATTTCATATTTAATGATTGAGTACTGTTTGATAACTAATTCATATTTGTGAGATTCACTTATTATAAGCTCTTGGACTTTATTGCTGTGCCCACAGTTTTAGTCATTCAAATATGTGTTTTAATAATAATCTCAGTTTATTATCATTTGATTCGAGATTTTTGTGTTTTTCTTTCAAATGAACTTTGATTTTGTTCTTTGATTCGGTTATTTGATAGGTTTGAAACTAATTTTAGTCACTCAGTCATGTGTGGGTTTGGGACTGGAATCTGATTGTCAGTCCACCGGAAACATATCTATAGATATGTGAGACTAAGAGACTAATTCTCTTATATATCAGTGTTATTAGAAATATATTAACTGAAATAATATATCGAAACTAATATTTGTGTCGACATTGATTAGACGCTGACCTCCTGTCCCTCTAATCTGTTAGTAACACATTTTCGACATAAGGAGAATTGCACTCGACTTCTGTTCCAGTGCTGAGATTCAAGTATTTTGTTGTCGACTACTTCTTGGACTTGAAATTAAAGTAACAGACAATCGGAATCACAAATGTTAGACACGTTTTATTCGTCTTATTTTATGTGTTGTTTGTCAGATCCCTCGCAGTAGTAGTGCTCAGTACTGCTCACATATGCCTGGGATGTGCTGACAATCTCTGACAATAAAATCGATAAATTGGCTAAAACTAAGGACCGATCGTCACCAGTAGTTCAACACAATTACCAGATTGTCTGCTTCCCAGTAATGCAATCAATTCATTCCCAGTCTCTCTCTCTCTCTCTCTCTCTCTCTCTCTCTCTCTCTCTCTCTCTCTCTCTCTCTCTCTCTCTCTCTCTCGTGGAGAGCTATCTTTCAGTCCTTATCCAACTCCTACCTTAACCTATGCCTACGGATTGTATTGAGGAACATATGCCAGCCCTCACTGACATTGAAACTGAGCACAAACCCAGCTATCATTTGTAGTTTTGAGGAGAAAATGGTTTTCGACCCAATAAATGGCTAAAAATAGTATAAACATTCAGGAATTGATAGGATATGTATAATACACTATAAAATACATTTAAATATTCATTAATTATTCATGAAATCTATTGGAGAGGAATAAGAAATTAATTGTAAGTTTAATATTCGCATACAAATGGGTATATCAGAGAATGAGTTATAATAAAAACAAAATATTTAATATCGAAAATACAATCATTAAAAATCACTTTTGTGCCGTTCATAGGGCTGTGCTTTCTATACATCGTCTCATAATTTAATTTCCGAAAATTCAAATTGAAATATAGAAAATAGAAAAATAATTTATTTAATTGTTTTTAATCGACTACAAAGCCTTTTATCCCACAAATAAATGAATGAATGAATGATTAATTTTTTTTCGTTATTTTGTTATGAATTCTGTGTTCGATAGGAAAACAATTTGTGACTAATTCTTAAATCGCATGAATAGTCTAATGAATTTTAAGTGTCTGTGCGCTCAGTTGTTTGGATGAGTCATTGTAGTAGTGCCTGATTAGCCATATTTGTGTATGAGTTAGTTCTGTGTTTGCTGGTTGTGCTAGCTTAGCCAGCATATATTTTATTTGCTGTGCTGTTCCACCAGCGCTGGTCTGTCGAAATACCAGAAACAAGAGCGCAGTGCTTTTTTAACGATGCCTTTTCCACCTGAGCCGTAATGCCATAATTTGTTTGAATGCATGGCTTCACACAACTAACGAAACAGTCTATTAGACTGTCGTTTCGCGACCCGACGCCAAACAACAACATTCGGCGCACAGCCATATCCATAGCCTATTCCAAAACACGATATTTCCCATAAGAGCCCAAATTCTATGACTCGTAACACCATCTGATCCAACATAAGATAAAAATGTATTTTTACTTTTTTAGATGAAATAAATCGAAAATTCAGTCAATTTTTCAGTCATTCCACTCTCTCCAGTCTTCCAGTGCTCTCACGTTTGAGTTATTGGTATTACCGGTGCTTTCGATACACAAGAAATTCAATATTACTGTTTATCCCGTATTTCCATAAATAATTCCATTGATGTCAAGTGAAAAAGTCTTTATCCGTAAAGAAGTTAAAAACCTGAAAAAGCCATTACTGACTGAGTTTTTTGCTTTTAATACGGGAGTAGAGCCACAAATACCACACTTTTAAAGAACTAAGTTAAATTTATTTTCTCAGTGTTTGATTGGTGAGATTTCCTTCGATTTTTTCACCAGATTCTCGTTGTTTTGTAGACACTCTCTGACAGAAGTAATTTTGTTTAGCTTTTCTTTTCGCACAACTTCTAAGAGTAAGAATAAGTGAGTGTTAGGAAAGACAGTTCTTAGGGACCCAACAAACTCTTGGCTCAAGTTCTCGATTCCATGAAATGATTACATTAACAAGAAATGGTCGATTGCACTCAGCCATCTATTTTGGTGTATCTATTCTTTTGGTTGCTATCAATCCCCTAATGGGATCACCAGGTCTCCTTAATTAATCATCGAAGAGATACTCTAAACTCTTCTGTCATTAGAATTTAAATTAAGACAAATCGTTTCTGAAATTAACTAAATTTCACACAACTTTTTAATGTCAGGTTCATTATGTTAGATGCATTCATTTTTAATTAATTAAGCTTTAATTGCTTGATTACACCCGGGTCGCTGTGTTTGTTAGCCATCACATCCTCCGTTCTCAGAGCTCCGGCAGTTAGTCGATGCATACCATCAATAAGTTTACGAAATCTCTGTTTTTGTCTATTTATATGATGAGGTTTAGCAGTCATTCCTCTCACTTCTTCATTATTTGTTAATAACGAGAGAAGTTTCCTCTTTTGTCTTCTCATCCAATTCTTAATATTCTTGTTCTTCATTCGTTCCCATTCTTCTATTTTTCTCATTCATAATAATTCTTTTCAATTACTCTTAGTTTTGTGATGTTTTACATCAGAGGAAGTATTTTGAGAGAAATTACTCGAATTTTTAGATCTAAGGAGAAATGCAATTAAATTAGAAATAATACTAAAAAGTCATTTACACACAACTAAACGATACATTATTTTTAATGAATGTCTGTATGTCTTGTTTTCGCTAAAAACACATTTAAGTGAAGAACTTAAGCGAAAAGAAGCAAAAAAGTGAACAAAATATCTATTTCTCAGAAATATATTTATTCGCTCTCTTTTGTGAAAATTGAAAGAAAAAGTTTCTTAATATATGACTTCCCGAGACGTTTAGCTAAACGACTTTAAGACTTTCTTCTTAGTAGGCATACGACTGGTCTTCATGTGGTAATCAATTATCACATATATTCGTAAGGGAACAGAACACCGGCTCCTCTCTGATATATTACATATTTTACGTGTCATTTGATGTTTGTTTCCGATTTCCGGTTTCCTTTCTATTTAGCTTATTATAGCCGTTCCTCAAAGAGTCTATTCGTTAATGTCTTATGTTTAGGTCTAATATGGTGTCCATCGGCGCTTAAGAGGAACCCGTTGTGATTCCTATGAGATATTTATGATTCTATATGTGACCGAATCCATAAATTAGAAATTATCTCAAAATTTTAATCTCCTTTTGAGTAAAACTAATGTCTTTAATCTTTTTTTTATATTCTCCAATAGTTTTATAGCGTATATAAAGTAATAATTTTTATGACTTTACCTAATATTCCGATCGGTTACTAATTCTCATATAATTTGGCCGTTATTTCAGTCAATTCCTCAATCGTTAGCTCCTCTTTGAAATGATTTCCTTTTTCTTCGTTCTTAGCATTGGTTTGATTTTTGTCTAAATTACTGCAATGAATGGGATTCTGAAACAGATGTTAATGTAATAAGTCTTTTGCTATTCTCTTATAAATGTCTTTCATTTGTATTTTGAGTGCAATTTATGCGCTAATGCTTTTCAAAAATATTGCGAATCTCTCGTCAACTATTCGGGCCCTCTTTGCCAGCGCTCGGAATCTCATTTCCAATCCATTTAGACTGCTATCAAAACAATGAAATACGAACTAAACATAATGTCTGTCCTTTTCTTCCTCAAAAATAAATGACATTATATTTAACATTAAATTATTCGTAAATTATATTATTCTTAGCGGAGATCAAAGAAAAACTTACATAAACAGAGATGGGCACCAAAGATATAAATAGAACGATAATACTGGAAATTAGCTAGTTTAATTTAGAAAACATGTTAATAAGCTTTAGGCTTTCATTGAGATTAATTAGTAGATTGTCCAGGATGAGTTGTGTGATTTAATTATATGTTAAGTTGGTTAATGAAGCTGAAACAACCCCCTTATCAGTAGTTGTGGACATCCCTTTCTCACAAATGCCAGACAATCGCAACATTCAAGAAGAGTAAAATGTGTTTCGCCGCAGATTTATATATTGTTTATAGTTTTCTTGTCTTCTGTTTTCATCTCATTTGTGAGAAATGCCATTTTTCAAACCTTGTCTCAGATATTTCTCAGACATTTGTTCCCTTCGCTCTTCTGTTGGCTACAGAAGAGCTCACAATTTATTTAAGGAATATCTTCGGTATTAAAACACTTCTAAAGAATTTTGAGAATATTGTATACAAGAAAGTCATCTCTGATTTAAGTGCAAAACTTAGGGACAAAAACATAAATTTGTTTTGAGTTTTGTTTATTTTTCTGAAACTGTATTTTATTCTTCTTCGTGGGCTTTAAAATATCGGTAATCATTGATCCGAAGTTAATGTTGTTTAATGTATGGTTTGCCTGTTTTTGCAAGTGATTAATACTAAATAATTCTTGGGATAAAGACAACGCCTGTCGACTCTGTTGTTGTTAGGGCTCACACTCTGTTCTCATTGGCAATGAGTAAGAAAAACAAAAAATACATTTTAGAGTAAGAAATGAAAAAATTAGAAAATCATTGCCATTGAAATTGCATTTCTTATTCTTCATTATTATTGTTATTATTCAGAGGGAAGTAGTGTTCACTCAGTAGTCGATCGTGTTTTTCAGCTTTTAATGTATTCATTCCATTCGTGACAACACTTTTAAAGTGTATTAAATCCTATGAATGTTGTGTACAACAAATGGCATTAAATGGCAGATTCACTCAATCATACACTGCAGAGGTATGAATGCAATGAGTGGCCACAATCGTCTACCAGTCTTGTATTTCCCCCAAATAGTAGAGTCAGAGTCGCAAACAGATGAATAAAAAGAATTTAAATAACGAGTTGGCCTTTAATAATGATATTCAAGTTATTAGAAAATCTATTCTGTGCTTTGCATATAAATATTCACTTTATTTCCTTTATTTTTTGATTACGTCTTTATATTTCCATTGAATTCATTTGATTTTATTTTCATTCAATTTTTAGTTTTTATTTCGTTTCTGTATTACAAAAGTTTGAGTTTTTTTCGGTTCTTCCCTTTCGGAGTGAATATCTTCCGACTGAAGTCAGATCCATAGGAAATTCTGCTCCGAATTAGCAATTCTTGTGTGAAAAGAGCAGTCGTTTGCAGAAAAAATTCTGTACTCAGTATACAGAGAGGGCTATGCACTGAACACTGCTCTGTAAACAAAATGACTTTTGCTTTGCTTTACTCTTGTCTTTGAAATTCTTTTCGATCGAAGTCTATCGCATGTTATGGACTGTGAGTTCGGGTCTTCACTCTTCATATGTATCGTATGGTTTGGTCCATCATTTCAACACAAACCCTCTGACCGACGAAAATGAATTCTCGGATGCATTCAGAATATTAAGCGAAGCCTTCACTCAATCCTTAATTCTCTTATACTCTTCATTACAATTCTGCTCTTCTTTCTGTTGAGAGTATTGAAATTGCTTTGTAATGCCTTCCTCTCGGTTCGTCAGCTATGGTTGAGTTACTGCATTATAGACAGTGGTACCAGTGACTGATCCATAGCTCTTTATTTAAAGAAGAATCACTGTTACTATCGCACAGACATTGTCTGTTACTCACGCTCTTCAATAAACAGAAAGAACAGAACTCCTGTCATAGACTTCCAGTGATATGTGTTTCCCAATGATATACTTCGAGAGCAGTTCTTGAAATTCAAATAAAACCTAACTTTTTTATTGTTTGTTATCTCTTTTCTTCGAATCTTTTCTTAGGCTTTGAATTGAATGTTATTTTCTATTTAAGAGACAATTATTTTGATTGTTTGACAGCAAAAGAGTCACAAAAGAATAATGAAAAACAATAGATAAGCGAATTATTCAAATTTATTCAACCCGTTTGCCCATTAAGTGACGACCAGAGCGGCGTCTCTTATGGTGTGCTTTCGTGTGCTGTAAATTATTTTTCTGACGCAAAAGGCTTTTAATGTAATAATAATAATAATAATAAATATATTATAACTTTGTTCTTAAGAATCGACTTAAGAGTTAACTCTTTCTCCGCAATAATAATAATAATTTTGTTGTTTCTCTCCACTTCTTATTCTGTGCTGTTTTCTGTTCGTCGGAATTTTAAAACTTTGTTGGCTTTAAATTTTATTCTTTGAGCTCATTATCACAAACCCTTATAACATTAGTAGAGGTTAAGAATAGCTCTGAATATTGTTATAATTATAATCATTACTGTTCTGATAATAAGTTGAGTTTGGAATTAATTTGGTTTGAATCGCCATTAAATGAGTAAATAATATACTAAAATGTGTTGGCTTAGAATAGTGAAGGGTTAAGTGTGGAGATAGGCCTCAAAAATGATTATAACCTTGCAATTAATTATTATAATTTTACCAATCACTCAAAATTCAGTCTTAAAGTAATCCGAGTTTAATTTTGTGGGTTTTCTGATAAGAAACCTAAACATTGAATTTGGTTCCTGACTCTTCCCCGGCTATGCCTATCCCCCAGAAGAAACTTTCGTCGACAAATGTCAGAACTCTATATTTTGTGGTCTAAAAAACTGATTGTTTGAGTAAATGGTAAAACATTTTTGATTGAATCCATCGAAACAAACATTTGATTTAAACATTTGCTCGAATTGAGTGCAAAGAGTGCATAACTTTTGTTGCTTTTTGTAATATTTTTCTTTCTTTTCTCTGTTGTAAACAATTTTTATTCATTTATTTGTTTAGTTATTTAACAATATTTTGCGCTCTCTTTCCACCGTTCACTACAAAAGAAGAGAACAATTCCAAGAACTGTAGCCATCGGTTCCTCTCAGCGGTTGTGCTCAAAAATTCTTGTTCCTCACACTGACTCTGCGGTCGGTATTACACAAAATATGTGTTAGTTTTTTATAAATTGACTGAAAAAATATATTAGTGTTGCCTATTCGCAGAGAAACATAACTTTTCTGCTAACCTAATGATGAATTCCCACTATAGCTCTTAACCAGTAGTGGATACCCGGCTCTACTTCGAGAGAAACAGTCATAACTTGTATTCGATTTAACGCCAAATAATAATAAATTATTTTTTGAAATGCCATTAAAAAGAAGTTTGGATTCCTTTGGCTCTCTATTGATATCTAGTAAAAAGAGCACAAAATTGTATGGTTTGCACTAACAAGAAATGTCTGTTCAATATTTGCCTCATTTGAAGAGACTTTTGACACATCTCTAAATGAAATCAAATATTATATCAATTATCAAATATTATGGAAATATTGATATAAACCTCTCGAAGTGGAATTAATATTTATTCGCCAAAGCTATCTAGGCACTTTATCTTAATTATACAAGAAAAGTGTCATTTTATTTGTAGATTAGTTTATTCTTTGCTTATATTTTGAAATAAAAGTCGAGTTTGATTTTATCCATAAATATCTGATAGATATTTATAAAACGTTTGAGAGTTTTATGAAATATTTATTTTCCTATTTTTGTTATTATTATTGAATATCTGATGAAAAGTCTTTCAGCGATTATTGAACTGTTCTCGATATTAAAGTTTACTCAACAATTCCAGCAATAAATATATAAATAGATGTTTCGGATTAAATTGCTTTTTTAATACCCATTTTATCGGTTATTAACGATTTTGGTTTTCAATCATTTTTTGATTATTACTCTTTGTTTGCGATTTTGAACACAAATTAGACAATTGAGTGAACAAAAGATCTGATCGTCAGATATCATGAATTAGTACAGTTTGAGAGCCAAATCCAAGTTTTGGTTTACTTTTGGCACAACCTTTTCATGTCTTTCAGATTAAATTACTCGTAATTTCGGTCAAAGTTTTCTCAAAACTTAATTTGTGTCTTTTTTACAATCAATCGGTGCTCTTATTCCTAATATTAAGTTTTTAATCCCTATTTTTCTGGTCTTTTAATCGCAATCAATAATTGATTAAAACAGAGAATGAACTTTAAAACGCCTTTAATATAATTGGGACTCAAATCACTAAATCAATTACAACGTCATTGCAGTCATTGAACTCTTCTCTAGTTTTTTGTTAATTCAAGAGATCAGTCTCTCTCTCCGTATTTGCCTTAACATAATATCTGAGCCTTGCTCTCATTTTCTGATAAACTTTTTACTATTTTGTCTCAATCTTTCGCTTATATCTCAAATGTATTGCAATTGACTGCAATCGCAATAATAAACATCGAAAACGTCAATAGATTTTTGATCATTTCGTGATAAATAAATTGTAATTTTGTTTCTATTGGTTTGAATATTTGATTGAATGCAGAGAAATCACTACTGGTTTTAATATGAGAATCATTTTCATCAATGACTTCATTCAGATTTATCGGTCCGTTGGCTGATATTACAACAGATTTATTGCTTTAATATTCTCGAAAACATTTTCCCTCTTTTTCTTATTTGATTTTGTTTTTCATTGATTTTCTGGTGAGATCTCGGCTCTCAATATATTTGCATAATTCCTCGAAGAACTTTCTGTGAATTTTGTCGTGTAATCAATGGCTGTCCCCCAGAGTTGTTTTGCTATTAATCAATATTTTGTATGAAAAGTAATAAATCTGTTTTCAATAGTTATAAACAAATGTATGAAAATATTTTTCTATTAACGAATTCATGGATACAGTGATGAATTCGTGCTCTTCGTCTTTGACTGTCAACTCCGGATCTATCGGATGTTTCCCTCTCATTCTGTCTATAAGTTTCCAGTCTTTGCCAATGTTTGACATCTTTGCTAATCAAACAGAATAGAAAATTTATTATCTCTTAAACTCGAGTCAACACTAGTTTTAAGGGAAACCACAAGAGATGAGTGAATAATGATTTTCGTCTCATAAATATTTGCGATCACTGGAGAAGAAATTTCATGTCGTATGACAGTGTCTGTCATAAAATGGTTTTTTTTCGTAGTTTTAAATTCATTTATGATTTTTACGTTACGTCTAATTTCCTAAACAAAATATTTATGTGAAAACTTAACTCAATGTAACTTTTTTTCACTTCTTGTCTCAAAAGCGAAATTTCTATTGAATAACAACTTTTTGAATTAGTTTTGAATACTTTTTTTTACAAAAATTTCATTTCATTTGTGACTAACATTTATGTTATTTCGCTTCAAATACTGAGCGAAACTTTGCGTTCATTTATTATTAATGTTTTTCACAATTTTTGAATTGCATTTCAAACCGAATAGTAATGAGAAAAATGAGTGAATTTTCTTTGAAATGAAACGAAATGAAACAAAAGAAAGTTATTTCCTTTGACTTAACAACAGTTTGCAAAAAAGCTTCAAAATTTCAGATAATTTTTTTCTTTTCATGATTTCATGTAATGTTAGGTAAAGGTGTGCCAAAACTGCCACTCAGTCTGTCATACATTCTCTCATAGACTCTAATATTAAACTCCAATAAAATGGCTTAAAATAGTTTTTGTCTTAAGAAGAATAAGAAATATCTCTGAGAGTGAAAAAAATCGAGAAAAGAGAGAGAAATAACTTTTTATATTAAAACGCTTTTCATTAGTCTTTGAAATCTGTGTTAACACAAGTGTGTCGTTTGGCCTCACATTCAACTGTTTTAATGCATTTAATTTCAACATTTAATTCACTGAAATCTTATATTAATTGAGAAATTTTCACACTTCAGATGAGAATCTCTTCAAAGGATTTTTTGAGTTCAAAGGGTTTTGAATTAAGTTTTTCTGGTTTTTTGGCCACAAAATCGATTTGTTTATAGACCTCCTAAGGAAGACTCTCTTAGATCCAGTGATAGGCTCTTGGCACTCACACACAACTTATATGACAAAAATAAAACTTCAAATTCTCAAATAAATAGAAAATATTTAGGAAATATTTGAGTAATTTTTTTAGTTATTTATTTGAGATTTGAATTTCGAAACCAATGAATATAAATATCTTAGACTTTAATCGGTATTAATCGCAATAAATTAAAGAATCTTTATTTTGTATTCAATTTTGTTCTTTGATTTGCCATACATTTTGTGAGATAGTTATCAATTAGATGGTTGTGTGCAGTAGTTGTCAAATGCATTTAAAACGACTATAAATAGCGCCCGGGTCTGTATTTAGGCTAAATTTTAATTGGCACATAACAACTCTTCTCTCCTCTCCCTTCTATCCCGGTTGACTCGATATAACGGATATCTAATTCTCGTTTGAATTTTTGGTTTTCATTGCATTCATTATATTTGGAGAAATATTTTGTTTTATTGAACTGTAAGAGGAGTTCAACACAAAAAAGTGAAACAAAGAGAAAAATTGGCAAAAAAATCAATGATAAGAACCCAAAGACTTTAAGACATTATTATCTAAACTTATAATTTGTCTGAAATTTTGTTTCTGTTGAAAGGAATTATAAATTATTTTCTAATTTTGTGTCTTCTTCTATGGTATTGTGAAATATGTCTCTTATTATCTGAAGAAATAAATTTTCGTTCGCCTTTAGGGCACTCTCTTCAGCCATAAGTCTCTCCTTTGGGCTCTAATTAAGAATATTTTAAAACTTATTTTAATTTTTATAGAATTTTGTTTTTATTTCTCTTTTTGATACTTAAAATAAATAACCGATCGTTTGATTGACAGCAATCGGAACTATTTGTTGAAGAATAATAAGACATTTTTGAAATTCTCGATTTATCAAACGGTATGTTTGCGGCAGAGGACAGCCCTACAAGTCAATGAGGGGTTTAAATTAGTTTCATTCGAAGAGAATTGAATGAATTGTAAATCTGACGGATCAAATCGTTGACGAGATAAGACATTCTTATAATTCTGATACAAAATGACAGATGTTTTGTATGAATTTTGTTAGACATTTATTTTGAACCCGATTACAAATATGTGGAATTGTTGTCCAGGTCATTTCCAGTTCATTCGTCAACAGTACATGGTTGACATTATCAATTTGAGAGGAGCACACTCTCATACCGACACAAATACATATTCTTGGAGTGAAGCCTCAAAATAACTAATGAATGAAATGAGTTATTAGAGTTCAAAATAATAAATGACTACAATTTATGTTAATTATGGCTAATAATTAACGATTTTAATGCTTTTATTATAATATCTTGATTTTAAAATCTTGTGTCGAAAGTTATATTTATGTCTGAGATATGGTTAACGAAGTTTTTATGAATAACTCAGTCGTTTTCCTTAACGAAAGTTAGACAAAACTGTTGCCCAAAAAAGCCTCTCATAATTGTATGTAATTTCTTCTCAATATAAAGAAGAGGAAAGAATTTTAAGTTCATTAGCCAAGAATTTTATGCAAATATCGTTTTCCATATCAGATGTTAGGCCAGTGTTGGAGTTGTGTTCACAAAAATTAAGAGAAGTTTTATATTCTGTGTATATTAAGCGCACGACTGGCGAAAGGAATGGAAATATTTTTCATTTCAGGAGAAAAAATTGAAGAATTCTCTCCATTTGAGTGAAGGATGAATTTATAATAAGAAGTTTTAGAAAATATTATTATTATTATTTTTGTGGAAAATGAAGAGTTTTTGACTCCTGAGCTATGCCTCAATAATTGCCTGCGATTTAAAGGCTAAACAACTTTTCTCTTCAGTTCTATGTTTGAAAATGTAATGTTTGACTGAATGCCTGTCTTCTTGTCTATCAACTGATGAATTGTGTTCAACGCTTGCCATCTGTCCATTAGTCAAATAGCCATCCCTTTCCTCTGATCAATGCCTTCACTGACTATTGATTCATCGAATATAATTCAATTGTTTCGGTTGGCTTTCAAACCAAAATGAAATACAATAACAAATTGACACAAACTCTCCACCCGTTCATCACTACAGTTGTGTTGGATATTGATATCGACTTTTGTTGTTGTAGTCGTCGTTATGCCGTCCTTTAGATGTCTTTCTGTTGATGTTATAAATATTTGATTGTGTCGTTGAGTGCAAAAAACGTATTACAATATTAATGAGACGACTATTACTCGAAAAGAGCACTAAATAGCGATTTGTTAGCAAAGTTTTAGTGCACTTTAGATGCGCTTAAATGAAACATAGTATTAATATATTATGTTTTATTCAGATTGTCGTTGTCTCCCTTTTTTTAATGCCGTTCATTCTTGAGATGACTATACTTTTCTGTCAACTGTCAGCACAAAATTGTCTATTTTAGAGCATTAACTCTTAGCCCATAACTGCCTGTCGTCTCATAAATATTGTCGCAATTGCTATGACTTCGACAAAAAAACTGTAGACTTTATTCGTTAATAATGAAGATTCATATGTTTGATGTCTATCCCTCTACTCTTCTCCGTCTCCCACTACTCTCTTCTACACTTCTCCACCAAATTATCCCTCGATTTTTCCAGAATCTAATTCAGAGTCTATTTTGGGAGAATTGGTTGTTCTTAGTGCAGACTCAGCATTAAAATAGGTATCGACTTCTCCTCCTTAATGAAAATTTTAATAACAATTTGTCTTCAAATGTCTCCCGAGAGACGAATTTCATATTAAATAAGTTTTATTTGAGAGGAAAACCCTTAAATATTAAACTAAAAGGCGAGACCAGAGTTCAATTGCAAGAGCACTGGCATTAATGGTTTGTCGGTTTTGTTTGGGTTTGGTTTCAGCGAACTCTCCTTAAACTCCTATTCCTGGCTGTCATTAAGGCTCGTGTTTGAGTTAATGGTATTTTTGCTGCCATCAGAATCCAGTGCCCGAACTTGAGAGCACTGGCAGTAGTAGTGATGGTTGGCTTATCATTTGGCTCAACACCGAATACAACAGAACATAGTCTTCGGGTTAAACGATGTGTTCTTAAAAACTTTGTCTTTTTATTATTTTTATTCCTTTTCTGTCTTTACTTTTGTTCGCAACACTTCCCAAAAAACTAATGGTCAGATGAAAGTACACAAGAAATTTACCGCAGTTTTTGCAATTAGTTTCGCATTTTAAGCCCGTTTTCTTATTTTTGATTTCACGACAAGAGTTTTCACTCCTTCGGTAGTCATTTCCCTCAAAATTAATGGTCAGAAACTCTTTTGACTGAGTTCTTAGTTTTTTCGCATTTTATCTCAAATTTATAGCTTTTGTTTTCATGTATTCATTGATTGCAACGAAAGTTATCACTTCTTTTTCAATCATTTCAAACAAAAGTCTAACTTTTGTTTTAGTTTTTATTTTTAGTCTTCTTTTGTTGTCTTTGAGGTTAACATTCATTTAAGTGAAACAATTTGATACTTTCCTCTCATTTCACTCTTCTATTGATTTCTTTTTATTGTTATTTCAGTCTTTTGTTGGAAATCTGTTTCGTGAAAAAATTGATGCGATTCCAGTCCTCTGACCGCCAATAGAGCAGACAGTCTGTGCGCACATGTAATCCAATGTCAATGAGTTTTTTATTCTAAAAATCGATTGCAATGAAGTTGTTGTAAAAGCATTTCAATTGGTGGACATTGACATCGGATCCGCTCTTCTATTACTATCAATAGACAACATTTTCAGTGAAAAGATTGATTCAAATGGCAATCAATAAATAAATACATAAAAACTGAGTATTGAAATGTTTTTAATGTAAAAAACATGTTAACACAGAGAGGAATGTCAGGCAACAAGTGTTCCGACTTCATGCGGTCCTCACCGTCCTCTTAATTCAGATCTCCTGCCTCTGGTCTGATCTTTGAGCACAGGTCTCATTGTTTGAGCGCAAATTCTTGAGTGCATTACATAATAATTCATATAATTATTTGAGTCTATTATAAAAGTTATGAGTTTTTATGGATATTTGAGTTGAGATGAGTTGAGAGACAAAGAAGTATTCGTTTTTTCATTTGAATACCTCTTCGATTGCATTTTGTTATTACAGTTGAACTGTTTTTTGCTCTTCTGATGTAAATGGGAATAACTGAGAGCACTGGCCATAAAAATAGTTTAACTTTAGATATCTATTCCATCGGTAACCCTATCTGTGCTGACTCTCCTGACTCTGCTTTTAAAGAGATTACATCTTATTTTGATTTTATTTTTGGCATTTTATTCGCAATTCAAATGTTTTCTCAATTTGTGTTATTCTTCTTTATATTGGATTTGAATTACAAGTCATAAAACTCGCGATAATTAAGTTTTTGCTCAAAATTCTCTTTAAATGCTTTAAAAGCTATTATTCGATACTATTATTGATATAGTTTTTCATCGAATTGCCTAATCCTGTTTTATGTCTGTGCCCTTTCATTCTGTGCTCATATTTATTATTTGTTTTAAAACAATGGCGGGATTTTTTGTTTTTTTATTACAAATTATCTCTAAATTTATATCTTATTAAAGGTTGAAATCAGAGATCAAAAAGGGCTGAACTCGACTTAATTTGGTTGAGGATCCCTTTGCTCTGTTGAGGCAGAGCTGCCTCTCAGCTATAAACAAATGTTTTCAGCAAATGTTTTATAGATTAGACGCAGTTTTTTAAGAGTAAAAATTATTTTATAGCCCTTTTCGGGTTAAAACATCACAAAATCATTTCCCAAACTTGAAATACACGAAAACAACAGAGAATTTTATCTTATCTTTGATAAGAAATGTTAGCACTAAATTGGAAGGTTTGAGAGGATGGTTTGCAGGAAGGGCTGTCGCAGGATGAGCTGTGGATAGCCATTTGTTAGGCATTTATTCATTTTGATTAAATGTTGCTTCCATTTGGCCATAAATTCTTCGGATCTTTAAATGGCTTTTTAATTAGTTCTCTCTTCGATTCAAAGGATTTTGTAGGGCTTTAAGGCTCTGTTTGGACCAAAAGCAACGGATATTATGTGTGCTGAAGGTTTGGGTATATTTTTAGTTATGGTCATTGCGTGTTTCACGTTTAAGGTCTCTCTCTCTCTCTCTCTCTCTCTCTCTCTCTCTCTCTCTCAGCGGTGGTGAGCTCTCCCCAACACGTTCACCAGA
>JAQGAR010000060.1:0-28407 GCA_034697865.1 Oribatida sp. | reverse complement strand
AAAATGATTATCCATATAAAAACTTAAGAAAAGGTACTGTTTCGTTAACGTTAAGCTTGTGTAATGTTTATTCCCTTACACATTCAACCAAATTATCTCGGATTTGTTACCAACCAAAATTCCAAACATTTAGTTATATAATTGAAAATTCTGTAAATATAGTACAGTAAATACATGATTGATGTTATTAAAAAAAAAAAAGTTTTTAATAAGCGTTTGAAAAATCAATTATCAGTGAATGCTATTAATATTTTGCAGAACTCTTTTAATTAAAGCTGGCAACATTTATTTTTTTTATGGACAAAGGGTTGTGATCTGTTGCTAGCTATTGATTAAAAGCCAACGAATATACGTATGGAATATTAAACTTGAATTTCTTCAATTATTTTAGTTGTTTGTCGTGTTTGGAAAATTTTTATCTTGATAAAGTGAAAGTGGCTCAGTAGTGAAGAGAAAATTAAAAAGACATGAAAGGTATTCCCTTATCTGAAAGCCCTTTCGGACATATCTTAAGCCTCAATAATAAACTATCATTCATTTCGTTCAACGAATGGATTTTCGTTATGAAACCCAATAAGTCATTAAACAAAACTAAAATCATTTTTTATTAGATATTTTGCAGGCAAAGACGACTAAATAAAATAACCATGGTCTCCAGTGGTGAGAACAAGCTTAAGGGCATTTTCCATTGTTTTAATAACCATGTTGAAATATTAAATTAATTAATAAACTTAACCACACTTTTCATTATCAGATTTTAATTCTTTCTTAGATCTTTTTAAGCAAGCTGCTAAGGTTGCTTGCTCATCTTACCAAAAATTTTCCATTCATTTTTCATGTGTCTATCAAATTGTGATTTTTGACCCGTCTTACGTGATCATAGAGGTAATTGATATATAATAATAATTTATCATTCTGAAGATGTATTCTTAATGAGCTAAAATATTCCAGGTGCATATAATATACAGAATGTGATACTTTGGAATCCCCCGACACAAATTTCTGGTATAAATAGAAATGTCATCCGTGAAATTGCTTTAATCAATTGGTTATAGTTTTAGACCTGGGTCATATTTGAAGCCTCTATAATGAAATCATTTGTAAGTATTTTTTTTATTTGTTTTTATTTTGTTATAATATTTTCTGAAAATGACTTCACTCATTCTTTCACTGATTATTTCATTTAAAAGGCAATTCTCACATTTGTCGCCATAATCGCCTCAGCATTTGCTCCTAATCCAAGTACTTACCTTGGCCCAGCTATATTTTACCCTGGCGCTCAATTTTCGAGAGCACCATTTTTTCTCGGACAGTCTTTGCCGGGTGCAGGGTCTTCACTTCAGATACAGAATGGTCTGGTGGGTTTTACAAGACAGCCATCTGTGAACTTTGTAGCAAGACCAGTATATGAGTTACCGAGACCAGTGTATCAGGCACCAAGACCAGTATTCCAGGCACCGAGGCCAGTGTACGAGTTACCAAGACCAGTATACCAAGTACCAAGACCAGTATACCAAGTACCAAGGCCAGTATACCAAGTACCAAGGCCAGTATACCAAGTACCAAGACCAATATATAGCCCAATTTGGTCATATAATAAATGAAATTATAATAATTAATTTTTAATTAAAAACAATGAATAAAAAATGTTTTGATTGCAAAAAAAATTCTTGAAAAATAAACTTTAAGTAAAATTTGATAGTTTCTTAATTAATTTTTAAAAATACCGAATCTAATAAAGAGATTAATTAAGAAATTAATTAAGAGATTTGAGTTAATTAATGAGTGAATTCACTTAAGTAATATAAATTATGTTTAATGAGTCAGTAAAACACGTATTTTCTATTTATATGTATCAGCAACAGGGGTTACCAAGCTCAGTGGTTTCAAGAGGATCTAGTGGCATTTATTTAAAAAAAAATGCCCAGAAAGTTGCCAGAGCAATTTCTCCGTATCAGAAGGGAGCTATTTCTCCGTCTCCATCTCAATTGCGAAAATTGCCCTTGGTAACCCCTTAATTTGACTAAATTTCACGAAAAAGAGATATAACTTCGAAATTCATCGCATGATTTATTGCAATAAAACTATAAATTAATAGATGAGTGTCAAGAGCAAGGTCATTTTGGTCACATCAAAGGGTGAAGAACCGAATGTAGACAATGGATGTCAAACACAAAATATGTTTTCTAATAATGGTTTGTTTCAAAGATTAGGGGGAATTAAAAATTGTTGACAATAAACGTAGACTTAACAAGATAATGCTAAAAAAGAAATGAATACTCTTTGTAAATAATAATCGAGGAAAATCCAAGTGATTAATAATCGACTTAAATCTAATGTCTTGATTAAAAAGATAAAAATGTTCGGAGAAGTTTTTTGACTCAGAGCTGACAATTCGAAGGCCATAAACAGAGGTATAAATAGTGATATTCTTAAATAAAAAACAGTTGAATCGTGGTTACAGTGCTCCTCCACTATAGCGCTGGCATTTTATTGTGGATGATATTTGGATTACCTTTGATAATTTATCTAATTGTATGTAACCAAATGACTTACAAATATTCCAAGTTCATTTCAAGGAGTTAAATGAAACTATGTAGCCATTATCACAAGAGAGCCGACACACTTTGTGGCCCACATATTAAACTTCTCAAAAGATACAAAACAAGCTAATAATCAGCATTACTATGAATTATTACAGCTTGAAAAAGGGCTAGATTTTATTTTAAAATTTCACCTTCGGTATACTAATACGCCCCCTTTTGCTAATAAGACGCCTCCTTTTCCAATGAAAGCGCCCCCACAGCAAATAAAGCTGTAAATTGGCTATTAGTGATAATACCCGTTGATAAAGGGGATAACACATTCAACGAGCACAATATATATTGTGTTTTTAACAAAAATGTAATAAAAATGTTCTGAAACTTCTAAAAAACCCAGAAATATAAAACAGAATAAAATTTTGTTGCAACTTAAAAGTTTTTATACTTTAACCTTGGTTATCTGGATCATTCCGGTTACCAATTGGAATTTGTTGGATATGTTATTTTTAATTAAAATAAGTTAACATTAGCAAGGAAAACAAGATTTATACAAAATATTAGAGATGAAATCCATAATTAAATGAAGAAATTTTCAAGAAATAAAAGTTTAGTTTAAATATAAATTAAGTTTTGTGTGAAAAATAAAAGAGCTTGGCATTTTTTTAGATTATTTATTTAAAATAACAAATGTAATTATTATTGTTTTGTTCAATTTTAGGCTTTAGGACATAATAATAACCAATCATATTATTTTTTAGGTAACTTTTACTTTCAATTGCAAAATATTAATCTTGATATTCAAATGATTTTATAAACATGTACATACTAATAGGATGTATTATTCTTAGAGAAAATTATGCTTTAAGCAAAAATATCCTGAATATGCATCCTGAATTTGAAACAAGATTTATTTGCAAACAATGAGGGATAACTGATAATTTATCAGTGATAAACAAGTATGGGTGATGTTTTATTCAGTATTATTCTGTGAAATTAAATGAATGACTATTTAATCGATATAAAGCAATATGTTAGTTAAACTACATCGAAATTACCTAGCATTAAAAGGGCTAATGAAAAAAACTGAATAAGACTGAAGAATTCTGAATAATGCAACGCCAAAAAACATGTTTTTCCATCCCTACAGTGTAGTGGTAAACATTTAATGAGTCTAATGATGGTTACGAAGTAATTCAAAGTATTGTATACCTCGAGAATATCTCATAAATTACTTGTTCTTTGTTTTGTAAGATTTATTACAACGAATTTGTCTCTTAATCGCAATTATTTCAAAGAATTTTGTCGTCAGTAAACTTCTGAACAATTAATATAATATATGACATAATTGAGTAGATTTTCACCCAAGAATAATGGATTTTATTCAGGGTTCACGAAAGTAAGCGAGTTCAGGTGATCTAGGGAGTATTTTTCGGCTTGAGCTTAGGGGATCTAGGGGAGTTTCAAAACCTGAAAAAAGGGAAAAACCATAAAAAAAACTAAAAAATTTGCTCCTAGCTACTTTCGCCGAGAGGGCACCTTAGTGCTTCGTGGCATTTTGCTTAAATTCTCCTGCCAAGGAGGATTTTGTGAAATATACCCCCCATTGGTGACCCCTGATTTTGTTTATAAAACTTATCTCATGGTAGGAGTGGTGCACTAGAGTTATTTGAGAACAAGTACTTAACTCTAGAATTCTAGAGCTGTATTATACAACTGCTGAGCATTTCTTGCGTCACTCAGTCGTAGTCGAGAGAAACACAACTGTTTTTTGTTGTCATTCGTCAGACTTCGTGTTGGTCTCAATCATATGAGAAGAGACTCTTCTAATTGTCTAAAAGTTTTGATTCAATAATCTCTTGAATTATTTCAACGAGAAAATGAAAGCCAACCTTTTCGACTCAGTAAGCAACTTTATAAAAACTAAAAACTTATCTTGACATTGTTTTACCGGTGCTCTAATTTAAGTGAGTCTTGTAATTTTATGAAAATGTTTTGCTCGTATTCATCGCAAAGTAATTCATTGAAAGATAAAAGTGAAGAACACTTCCCGTTATCTTATTGTCGAATCGACTTCTTATCGATTATTATTAGTTTGATATTCATTTCAATACAAATAATATTCATTTTAGTCAAACGCAAGAAGTTTGTCGACTTTCGGCATTTGAAGACAACACCTAACTCTTCGCCAAACACCACAATCAATGATAATTCTGTACTCAATCCGAGGAAAAAGTGTCGGAAACCAAAAGGTTTGATCGCAAGACTTCTTCATTCATATAACGAAGAAGTGGTGAAACAATTTTCGTTATTTACAGTGATTTCACTAAACTTTTTGTTAATTCTGGAATTGTTATTAATTCTGCATTTGTTTAAAAAACTTTTTATTATTGATTTGTTTTCAAATGTGTTAAACATTATATCGTCTTTTACTGCACTGCTATTATTAAAGCAGTTTGTGCGCCAAAGAAAATCACCTTTCATCAAATCTGTATCCACTTTATACTGGTTTTGGTCACTCTTCTCATGTTTGGCCAAATTTGTGATTGTTTCGATAAGCAATAAAGACCAGTACTTTGCGCTCATCCGAGTCTATGCATATTTCATACTTTTCTTAATGTACTCGATATTAGCGTTCAATGAATTGGCAAATATTCTCAAACCGGTAATGAATTTAAACATTTATTTTATTTATTATATATTTTATATATTATTTATATATTATTCGATTTTAATTGTTTAATAGACTTTTTTGAAAGTCAATTTTTATAATAAAATATTTTATCGTATGTTCATTATATCTAAAAGTACTCTCAGTTTTATCCATAGGTGTTCAAGGGGGTCAGTTTAAAATCCCCCAGGCGAGCTTGCACACCTATGGTTTGATTTTAGCAGGGGTCACCGAGCAAAGCTATTTCAGGGTGGATCTAGGGGGTAATTTTCGGCTCGAGCTCAAGGGGATATAGGGGAGGGATAAAATGTCGGCCAAAAATCCACCATTTTGCCTTAAATTTACCGATTTTCGCCATTTTAACCCAATTTTCGGCTAAATTAAGCCTAAATTCAATTCTAAATTGGACCTAATTTAGTTAAATCCTGTTTTTTACGGTTAAATTACCGAAAACCTAAAAATAGCGGAAAAATGGCTGCCGCGCCATTTTTTGCCAATTTGTCTAGAAGGGAGGCCTCGAGAGCTTCGTGCTCAGGGGGGGACTTTGTACCATTTTTCCGCCTCAGGGGTTTTATGAAATATCCCCCCATTGGTGGCTCCTGGATTTAAGACAACTTTTTTTAATTGAGAAGAGATTAGGTATAAACGAGACTGGGAAAAAACTTTGCTGCGACTACTTAAAAGTTTAATCCATGCATTCTTACCTGACCTCCTTGACTATTCTGGTCTAAGTTGATTTATCTTGATATTGCTTTACCGGTGTTTTAATTAAAGTTTAAGTCTTGTAGGTGTTTTTATTTGAAAAGCTGTGATGATTTTGAAAGGTTATAACAGCTTTGTTTAAGAAAAATTCTCTTTGAATTCCAAAATAAGAACTCACGTTTTGTTGGTGACCTAGCAATAATCATACATAATATATGCACAAAATGTGTTCACTTGAATGACAGGAATGGGTTACAAACGGAAATAACTCCAATAATTCATTTTGAGTTTCAGGAAAACAATCTTTTTATTGATTCACACTTTCAATAATTTTGTTTCATAGAAAAGTGAACTAGCTCATTAAATTTTCACTTTATTTCATTTACAAAAATTTCAATGTCATCCATGAAGTTTTATCCAAATTACCTATAATTTCATGATTTCAATCAATCAATCATTTGAAATGAGTTAAGTCACGATTTGAAAATTATTATTTAAGAGCAAGAGATGTCCATGCCCTTCCACACTGGCCGTTAAAATATGCTTTAATATATGTTTAAAAATATTTATACTAGACTAATTTTTCAAATTTAGTGCAACAGATAAATCCGGATTTGTGAGTCCCTTTGGGCATTCCATATTTAAAGATAATTACTAATTAAAGGAATTTAATCTATTAATAGATTTTTATTGAAGAGATAATTAATGTAATTTTTTATTTAAAAAAAACAATTTCAATTATGGGATTTTAATCTGAGGGCAAACAAAAGCGAGATACTCAAGCTCAATTATAAATCCCGGTCACCTAGAGACAATTTGAAAAGTCCTTAATGAGCGGAGAATTTTGTGAAATTATAAGCCATTATTTAATTGAAAAGATATAATCACATAACAAGAATGCGATATAAAAACAATTTCCTGATAAAAACCAAAAGTAATTTATGTCTCAAAACAAGAAAGTATTCGAAATATTTTTTCAACCTATTGAGTCTATAGAGGAGTAAAAACATTTTTCTTTATCTGAGCTCTGGTTTTCCAAAAAAGACATAAATAGAGATTAATATAAGAAAAGTCCTTCAAATAATTTGTTCAGAAAACAGGTCCTTTTCTAAAATAACTTGAATATCAGTGACTCCAAGAGTGATATTCAATAGAGACTAATATGAGATAAAACTGATTTTCTTTTAATTTAGTATAACTTTTGGCTAAAATTCGAAAAATAACTTCTTTTCATTGGTTATGATGTCAGTTACGAGTGAACAAAATGATGCAAGCTCATTGTATTGTAATTACAGTGTTTAACTCGTAATTACAGTGAACTTACAAGCCAAAATTCTTGATGAAGGTATTGATTTCAGGTATGCGATGCAATAGGACTTTGTTTAGGAATTCCCTAAGGAATTGTGGCGGATCTTAAATAAAGGAAAGCCATATGAAAGGTTAAGATATGATATGATAGGCAGGAGATCCTGATATTCTGTTCAAAACATGCAATTCATGTGATTAAACTGACTTTACTTTGATTGTCAGTGCGTTTAACATATTTTAGTCTTACGTTATAAACAGATATCTGTTAATACACTCGAAATAATACTTAAGAGTTATCACAAATAAAACCAATTGTAATACAAATTAATTATCATTCAAATACACAATTGTTTTGATTTAAATTCACATAAATTTATACAAAATACTTATCGCTTGAAATTAAGGAAAGATTCGATTTTAGTGCAAATCAATTAGTCTTTTGTCTAATCATTTTGTCGATTTATCTCAAGGTGAACTAATCGTATTGTGAATCATGTTTTAATCATGGTTTTAAGTGATTCGCTAATATTATTACCAGTTTTTTGCGAACATTTCTAGACTGAACTTGTACTTGTTGAGAGAGAGAGAGAGAGAGAGAGAGAGAGAGAGAGAGAGAGAGAGAGAGAGAGAGAGAGATTCTGTCATTTGTTAATTTATGTATTTGAATGAAATGTTTAGTGGAATTTTTGTTCAGTAATTTTGTTTATTCTGTTTTATTTTGTAACATTTGATAATATTTGAGAGAAATTTCTGGATTTTCATTATCAACCCATTACCCGAAGTCACCCACTAATGAAAATATATGTAATGTTTTTGTTGTAATTCTTTCAACACTTCAACAAATTAAGAATTGTGAAGCATTTAAGTAACAGATGAGTGAAAACCAAAAATTACATGATTTTCAACAAAGAGATCATTAACTTTGAAACAAATGCTGAACAGAAAATATTTTATAAATAGTAACTTAATTATTAAATAAATAATATTAACATTTATTGGTAAATATTACCCGAAAAGAATTTCTTTTTCTTTGCCTTCAAATCTATTTCTAAAAATAGTTGAAAATAGGCGTTGAAATTCATTTTTAAGAATTTGATTATATTTTTCTCGGATTCCTTTCCTTCAATCAAACGAGAAGTCACTCATATTGATGAGAAAGACATTTTCTGACATTTCAATAGAGAATAAGTGAAGCTTTTTTGAGTTCACAATCAAATTCTTAGTAATTGTTTTGATATTTTTCTTGAAAAAAACACAATAATTATTGGTTTTAATGGCAATCAATCTTTTATATCGATGTATGAAAGTTGAAGATTTTTGATCAGATATCTTACCTTATTTAAAAAACTGGAATGAATTGGTTCTTACAAGTTGCAAGAAAGTGAAGGTCTAATTGTTGCCCTAAAGGAGATGGGATGTGGGGGCGTTCATACTGTAGATTCTTTGGAAATTGTATTATCGGATGAAATAATTTTGAGTCAGGAATTTGCGGTTCCTTACGATTTCAAAATAAACATGATAAATAATGTGAATAAACTGATCGTAAAAGTTCTATTAAAATCCAATATTTATCCAAAGGGCCTCTAATAGAGGAAAGACATAAATAATCGTAAGTCTTATGAATGGATTTCATACAAAATGGTTACAAAATTAGCCGAAATTTTAGTGAAATCTCTTTACAACTCTAATGAAGTTTTCTCGAACCTAACGCTCCATTTGAGGCGAAATCTATTAAATTTGAGTTAAAAATAATTGAATAAATCATTTTGAAAATAATTTTGATTTTTGCTCTTTCAACAAAATAATAGCAAATATTTACGAATTCTTAACTCAATACTAATCGCAAACAATTTATAATTGTCTGAAACAGTGTTCAAAAGTATCGAAATATGGGTCGACCATTGAACTCGACGACAATATCTTCAATAAAAGAGATGAGACGCCGACACCAATAAATCAAATCAAATATTTACGAAATTATAGCTCACTTTTATCGAAAGCAACGTTCAGTTGGTTTTTCCCAATACTTAAGAAAGGCTACAAAAGTCCATTGGAACTCGAAGACCTAGGACTTTTACCTACCGTAACATTCATTAGATATTCTAGCTTAAATTCTAATAATATCTTGCTTATTCATAGGAAGAGACATCAGAGCATCAGTTCACAAGATTTATAACGTCTTTACCTGAGAGAAAAGTTAGCAATTTTTAAGAAAATTGAATTTAAGTGTATTTTTAATTGATTTTTAATTGACCAGAACTGTACTCCGGGTAAACTATGGCTTTGCTATTGGAAAACCTATTGGAATTCCTTGGCTGTGGGCGCCGTAATCAAGATATTTGCTGATCTGTTCGGTCTATTCGGACCGCTTTCTATAGATTTCATAATAAGTTATGTAAACGAAACTCAAATAAAATTAGAGAACAATTATGAGGAGAGTATAGATACGGAATACTATTGTCTAAAGTGGTCCCAATTCCTGAGCAATGGATATGTGGTTGCTTTGGTTGTGTTCTTGGCTACACTCCTTCAGAGCACTTTCTCAAATAATTTTAATCATTTGGTAATCGCTGAGGGAATTCATCTGAAAACAGCACTCAATGTAAGTGTCTTTCCATTTGATTAAAATCTAAAATCAATGTTTGTTTAGTTTTCTTCGCTTTTATAACAAATTATATAATAAATAAACATAGAAAATGCGCTTTTATTCTGTGATTAAATGCTCTTAATATTTATTTTTGTTCTTTATTTCTAAACCAGTGTCTCGTTTATGATAAAACACTGAGAATGACTGTGCAATCGGGGGCTGATATCGGGTGCACAGTTAATCACATGTCTATAGATTCGTATAATTTATTCATGGTACAGATTTTGAATTGTAAAAAAAATTACCCAGTGTGTTTAATACAATTATTCTTACAGTTATTCTCAATGGGCCACTACTTATGGGCAGTTCCTCTTAAAGTAAGTATCACTTTCAATATTTAAGGAAAGGGTTATCTAAAGTAGAGGAAAGATATGTATAATTGCGAGTCATTGCAAATGATTAGATAATTAACAAAACACTTATATTTTAATTACAAGCGTAACTTCAGGGATGGCCAAGATCGGAGGTTCTAGGGAAAGCTAAAGTCTACCGCCTTGGCCAGTCCTGTAATAACTTATTTGAACCAAACAAATATCACTAATCAACTTGTTTTTGATTGTTCCTAACCACAGATGATAGTCCTGTTATACCTGATGTATTATCATTTGGGCTACAGTGCAATGATAGGCGCGGCCACAATTTATGTGTTGGCTCCACTTCAATACTATATCTCTAGGAGTCTATCAAAGATCCAGGAACAAGAAATGGTATTTTGTCGCACTTTTATCTCTCATAGAGAACACCTTTAACAAATATTTAAACCAGACATCGCCAAGCTTTTCGATATCAGGGGGATTTTCGGGTAGAGCTCATGGGTATTGAGAAGGGGGGCTAAAAGAATAAATCTCTAAAAACCCAAAAATGGGAAAAACATCCAAAACCCCCCAAAACACCAAAAATATTATGGATTTTTTGTAATTTTCTTGGCTCAGGGGGATAGTCCCCTTTTGGCGATGCCTGGGTTGAACAAACAAACCTTCCATAAAAGCTTATCTTAATTTCAGGATATTTGTGATGAGAGACTGAGAAAAACAACAGAGCTATTAATGGGAATAAAGTTCCTGAAACTTTTGGGGTGGGAACTCACTTTCGCCCAATCCGTCAAAAATATCAGGGAAAAAGAACTGAAGCTTTTGAAAAAGGATGCCATTTATGTAGCGCTCAATAGTAAGCTCAATTACACATTTTTGCTGCATTTGTGTGTGCACACACACACACAGCTCTTGCACATTTTTAGAACAAAATTTAAAATAACTGCATTTACTTAGCATTCATAACTCAGGGCTCATCAATAATGGTAACCCTGGTCACATTTGCTCTGTTTCCATATATTGAAGGCCAACCATTGACAGCAGCCAAGGTGTTCACAGGCTTAGCTCTGTTCAATCAACTAACAGTTCCTCTTTATATCATACCAGTGGTAAGTCAAATATTCAGCTAGTAGGTTTTAGAGCACTGAATACTAGAGCAGGGATCGCCAAAGGGCCAGGAGAGATGTCTTGGTGATCTCTGCTATTAAAATAACAATTTTTTACGCTTATTTATATGAAGACTTAATTTGCATATAAATGAATAGGTTATCCCAATTATGATCAGTGCTGTGGTGAGCACTAGACGTTTGGCTAAGTTTGTTTCTGGACCAGAAGTGGACCCGAATATTCCGTGGCGAACAAAGACCTCTACATTACAAACACGAAACACAGTTCTAATTAATGACGAATATTATGTGAAAAACGACTCGAAGTCAAGTTTCGATGCAAACGAATCTCATCTTCTGATAAATAATTGCGAAAATAAGCCAAAAACGCCGACGCGATCCCGAAAAGTCAGTTCTCATACGATGTGCTGCAATGAAGATATGTGTGTCTCTCTAAGAAGTGGTTGTTTCACTTGGAATTTAGATGAAAATGTACCACCAGTGCTCCAAGATATAAACATTACCATACCCAGAGATAAGCTTACTTTGATTGTAGGCTCTGTAGGCAGTGGCAAGTCCTCTCTTTTGGCCGCAATCATGGGTGAAATGATTAGAATCAAAGGGACCGTCAATTGGTGTCAATTGAACACATTTGTAGGATATGTGGGTCAGAATCCATGGCTTATAAATACCACTCTTCAGGACAACATTACCTTTGGATATCCTTTCATTAAGAAGCGTTACGACAAAGTTATTAAAGCCTGTGCTCTACAGACAGATATCAATATTCTGCCCAATGGCGATATGACTGAAATAGGCGAGCGTGGTATCAATCTATCCGGGGGTCAAAAGGACCGAATAGCTTTGGCCAGGGCAATATATTCGCCGGCAAACACTCTGATCCTAGACGACACACTCTCGGCTCTGGACCCGATTGTAGGCAACCATGTCTTTGAGAATGCAATTAAAGTAAGTGGGACTTGCGTGTCTTGCCAACATCTTAAGTGTGACCTATAGAGAGAAGACCCTCTGACCCTTCGCCAAAGTTACCAATAATTCATTTTTCTTTTGTATTTAGAAACTACTGATAGCACAAAAACGGACAGTAATTATGGTGACCCATAGGTTTGAGTATTTGACTCACTCTCACCATATTATTGTTGTGGAGTCGGGAACTATCAAACATTCGGCCACTTATAATGAAATTGAGGTCAAAGACCCCAATCTGTTCACCTATTGGACTAAAGTCAGACAAAAGGAAGATGAAATGCGACAAAAGGTAACCATAGAAGACTGTGGAACCACCAAAGAGAGGCATAAGTTGGTCAGAATGCTCTCTAATAAAGTGGGGTGTCGGGGAGCCGTTCCTATTGCTATTCCTAAAACCAAACAAAGGCGAAGACATGTCTCCTTTAATCGGTAGAAAAAATCAAATTTAGTTTCTATTTATTCAATAAAACATTAATTTCAAGGCAAATAAGTCACGACCCGTCCAGTCCCCTGCCCTGTCATGACTGGACAGACAATGATGCGCATGATTTTTCTGGCTCCCAAGAAGACACTGTTCCCAACCGCCCTCTAACACCGTTCAAAAGAATGCATTCTATGGATTCTGTGGACTCAAAGTCGAGTTTTACTAATTCTTCTCAGTTGTCATCGAGTGCTGAGTCGACATATCTGTGGGCCCGACCCGCCATATCGAGGCTAAACTCTCGAACCTCCGGTTATTCAATGACTGGTAACTCGATTAAAGAGGAGGACGAGGAGGAAGACGACGAGACAAAAAAGACTGATACCGACGATGAAAATGAACCAAAGCTTAACGACGATATTTTTGAGAAACCTGTATGTTAAGATCATGTTAAAATAACAAGCTCAAATAGAATTTTGATTTTCAACAGTACTCTCATGAGAGGACTTCTAGTTTGGCGACTGTCAGACTAATAAGTGACGAAAAACGCGAAACCGGCTCCATATCGAGGGCTGTTTACTTGTCATACTTCAAAAGCTGTTCCCTATGCCTGTCCTTCACAGTTCTTGTGCTCATAATCTCAACGCAGTCTTTCAAAGTGTTGTCGGACTTCTGGTTGGCCCAATGGTCAAAATCTGAGACCCATGATGAGGATAAACTCAACTATTATATCAAAGGCTATGCAATACTATCAGTAATCACAATATTTATATCTCTGGTGACAAACCTGTCCTCTCAACTGACATCTCTGCGAGCGGTACGACTACTTCATGCAAAAATGCTGGAAAACGTGGTCCGGTGTCCACTAAAGTTCTTTGATGTCACTCCTTTGGGCAGAATTATCAACAGATTCTCCAATGATATGAACACAATTGATAAGGTAATAAGAAGAGCTCCTTTTTTCGAAGACCAAGCTCTTATAATCTTATTTTAATTTTGAACAGAAACTGCCGATAGCTCTGCCGGTTCTGCTCCGGTTTCTTTTCTTGTGCGTGTCTGCCATAATAGTGGACATAATAATAACGCCGTACTTTAGTTTCGCAATCGTTCCCATTCTTATAATCTATTACTTCGTTCAACACTTCTTTCGGTTCACTTCACGAGAGTTACAGCGTTTGGACTCAATTACCAAATCTCCGATATTTTCACTTTACAACCAAACCATCGATGGGTTGACAACAATCCGGGCCTTCAATGAAGAGCTTACTTTTACGGACAAAATCTATGAGTTGTTAGATCTAAACAACATTTGCTTTCTCATGGTTAATTCCGCCAATTGTTGGCTAGGTAAGATCTGGACTCTAGGGGTTTTTCACCTACCTCTCCCTTGGCTAACCCTGAATAAATTACTTTGATCATATAAATAAATACTAATCAGTTTGATCTTGGCCAGGAATCGCATTGGACTATTTGGGAGGAGTGATACTATTCTTTGCAACAATCAGCTCTGTTTGGGCGGCAATTAATCTGAATATGAGTCCGGCTTACGTAGGAATGGCGATGACCTACACTCTTCTTGTGCCCATTTATTTGAATTGGTTGGTCAGGAATATGGCCTCACTTGAAATGTATATGAATTCTGTTGAAAGAGTCGAAGAGTTTATGCATTTGGAAACTGAGGACCAGAAAGTGGTTGCCCTACAGTGTCAGTACAATATTCACTATAATCAGGTTTTATATAATATTCTAATTTGTTCTATCTGGTTCATTAGCGATTGGAAGTGATTGGCCACAAAAAGGAGAAATCAAATTCCTTGACGTTTCTCTTAAATATGATTCAAGTGCTGAGCCGGTCATAAAATGCGCTAATTTTCATATAAAACCGGGTGAAAAGGTTTGACACTTGCTTTTGAAGTGAAAATATTCTTGATTCTTAATATATTAATTGAAGGTTGGAATCTGTGGGCGAACCGGTTGCGGGAAGTCCTCACTAATGAACGCTTTGTTCCGATTGAATAATGTATCCAATGGTAAAATACTTATCGATGGCATTGATATTAGAGGAATTCCTACTCAGTTGCTAAGAAGCAAGCTGTCAATGATTCCACAGGATGTGATTCTCTTCTCAGGAACCGTTCGGTAAAGTCATTCATACAAATCATGAAATCCCAAAAGCAAAATCTGCACAAAATCCCCCTGTTGGCGAAAAACCCCTAGGATTTTTGGCAAAATTTTGGCAAAAAATCTCCCTGACCCCCCCTCCCTGAAATCGCAGAGCCCGGGGATCCCTGATACAAATTGCTAATCCATCTCTAAATTATTTAAAATTGAGCAGGGAGAACTTGGATCCAAACAATGAAATACCAGATGAGGAGATTTGGTCAGTTTTGTCGCAATTGAATCTGAATAAAAGCATTGAATGGTTGGATGAGTCGATCACTGAGGAAGGTCTTAGTTTAAGTGCTGGACAGCGCCAACTCTTATGCATAGCTCGAGCTTTGCTTCGCGACTCTCCAATACTTATTATGGATGAGTCGACCTCTTCTCTCGACGAAGAGTCCGAACAAATATTATTGGATCTGATATTCAAAACAAACAAAACGGTTGTGTCGATCGCACACAAGATATCGAATATAATAAATTACGATAAGATTATTGTCGTCGATAAGGGACTGATCGCTGAATTTGGTTCACCAAAAGAGCTCATCCATAAAAAGCACTCGATTTTCAATTCGCTCTTATTTAAGCAAAAAAAATGATCATGCTTAATTATGCTTCTAACCAGATCTTATCTACCCTGGAGTTTCATCAATTAACAATTTGTTTTTTGTTGATTTTTGTCTGCAAAAGTAAGGAATAGCTGATAAATGATCATGATCAATTTATCATAAGTGTAATGAACTTGCATGCTCACTCTGATTGTTATTTATTGGATTAATATCTTGTTATCAATTCATCAAACATTTGATAATAAAATAAAATGTTTTTATACTTATTTGTTTGTTTACCTATTAATTATTTAATGATAAAACTGTACTTGTACACTTAATAAATATTTAAAAATGCAATTTTCTTGATTAATTCAGTGACTTATCGACTGTTCCCTAAACATGGGTTTGGTTTGGCCCTCATTTTAGTCTAAAATCAAATAAAACAATTGAGTCCACTATTGGTTTGAATCAGTCTTTTACTATATTTTATCGAATAATTGTAATAACAATAAATACATTTAAAAGTTATTTACATTTTTACAGTCAATTGTCTAAAAAAATTTACAAATGTTTTCAGTCATTTGTCGTCAAGTCTTGGAATAAACGCAAATAAATATAAATAAAAGTTATATTAATTAAAAAATATATTTTTAAAAAATAATTATAAATATTTGAATCCGACTTCGATTCAACAGATTTTGCTTAAAAAATGATAACTTTATAACAATTTTCTAATATTTGTTTAAATTATTACTAAACATAATTAAAATGTGTTATGTTTTCAATAATTAGTCGAAATTATAGACCTAATCAATGATAAATAGATAAAAATAAATAGATTTCTATACAACAGAAAAGAATATATGAATGAAATTTTAAGACAATTGTCTTGTGATTCGTTGGTTTAAATTAGTGAAGAAGTGATTCAATGGTTATTACAGATGAGTTTAGTCTGAGGCGGATATTGACTCATGAATTGATGACAAGCACTTCTGGACACTTGTGTGCACTCTCTTAGGTCCAGGTGGAGAATATTGGGACAGTGCTTCAGATGAATGAAACTCATGTCCGATATGTTACTGCAGGCGCTCAGTTTAAGATAAGTGAGATCTTTTGTTCGCGCCGTCGCCAACACTCCAATTCCCTGCAAATCAGTCGTTAATTAAAATCAAAACTGAAGAGTGAGAGCTAACCATATCAGTGATTTTGTTACAGTTGGAAAAGTCTAGTCTTTTAAGGAACGGAAGGTTTTGTGTAATCAAACGAATCGTTTTGTCCGAAATATTTGATCCTTAAATCAAATTTTAAGATAATTAGTCCAAAGTTTGGTCCAAAAAAACCGATCATTAGATAAAATGATCGAAAATTACCACAGAGTTTGATTTCAGACAAAAACCTGAGGCGGGTCTTAGACTCCATAAAACCAGGTCTTGAGTCGATGGGCACCGAGAGCAGCTCTTGCATTATATCATCGTCTAAAGAGTCAGACCACGAGATGTCCAAAAAGCCCAATCGGGGACAGTTACAAGTGGCCAATGCGGCCACAACCGAAGCAGGACAGCCCACCAGTGATAAGGATTCTAACTGCGGCAGACGGCATATCAGCCAAAACAGTTGCCGTCGGCTAATGTTAGTCCACGAAAGGTTGAGATGTCGAGGCTGTCTCCTCACGATTCCGATCAGAATAATTGAAGTAATCTTCTTTTGATTCAAATCTAAATATCGCCACAGTTTTGGTTCCATTGAAAAAGCTAAACATTTTAAGACACTTTTGGTTATTAACAAAATTGGATTTGAGTTTACTTACCGTTCCATTGTCTGCAGACAAGCATAGAATTGAGCAAGTCACTTCTAGACAAGTGTTGCATAACCGGAGCCATAACATCCCTTTCTAGCAACAGATTTTCAGACAATTTGCTCCGAAACTTTCGCAAATATTTCTGTTTTGCTTTCATCCGTTCCTTTCGGACGCTATTATTGTTTGTGTCATTGGAGTCCTCATTGCAGTCATCATCGGACTCATCTGATTCTTCGGATTCGGAGACATCGCAATCGAGTGGCGCGGGTCTCACCTATAAAAACAATGTTCCATAAAACGGCTATACAGAGAAGAGGACAGATATAACTGACCACATATTTGGGTCTAATTATTTCCCGTTGGGGTCGAATTTGCGACTCATCAATTGGATAGAATGAACTGCCGTTTGTCTTTTTGGTCTCACAACTCTTTTCTACCGTTGTTGCCGCATCAGCGCCTTCTTCTTCATCGTCAGTAGACTCGTCGTGTATTTCCCTTTTAATTTGATTGGAATTCAGTTCCTTTTTATCACTATTTATACTAAAGATATTTTGCATAGCGGTGGAAGAGGACACAGAAACCGAAGGACAGGGACTTTGAGTGTTTTGATTCGATGATGAACTCGAAGAGGATGAGCAAGAATTCGATGAACAGCTACTGCTTTGTGTGCTCACTGATGAGGAACTTGTTGTGGCTGTTGTCTGACAGCCATTAGATTTGCTCGGCTTCTTTGAGTGCGAAGTATTAGTTCCAAATCGAACTGACATTTCCGAAGACTTCTTCAGACCTGTAAACACAAAACGTTGGAATGGTTTCGGAAACTTTTTTTCTTAAAAATTGCAAACCTTTTAGACTTTTGAAGAGCCGATCCCTCGAAGTTTCATTTCGTTTCTTTGGATTCATAAGAGCTGCCAATCCCTTGACTTCGGGCTTATTATTGTTATTATTATTATTATTATTGGAATTATTAACAGAAAAAGCGGTACTTTTGTTAGAAAAACTCGAGATATTCGACGGACTCGTCATTTGCTTCAAACCCTGAGTCAAAAGTGGAAATCTAGCGCAGGATCTGACGTGTGCTGACGCCGAACTCTGGCCTATCAAAGAGTAAGGCTTAGAGAGGTAAGTAGGAGACTCATTATGGCCCTCCGTTTGACTGGAACTGCTACTATCAGTGTCTTCGTGTTCATTGTCTTTGCTGTAATTGTCTGATGAAATGCTATTATTGTTATGAATATTGAGATTCTTATGATTTGGTCGCCGATTACTGTCTTCTTCGTCATCACTGGTTGGGGGCGAATCATCCCCTGAGAGTCGTGACCTCTTTTCTGGCGGCTCCGACTCAACACATTGTGAATGGTTTTCTTCTTTCTTGATTTGCGAACAATTGTTAGACAGGAAGGGGGTTGACTTTAGTTTTTGATATTTGTTATTGTTTTTGGCACCAGTTTTCACACAACGCGGACACTCCCAAGAGTTGGGCAGATCTTCGTTGATGTTTGCTGTCATATAAAATAGTTTATAAGCGAAGAAAAACAAATAAACACTAAGAATAATAGCCATAAATACAATGATTTTTCAAAAATTACTGAAAATTTAAGTTCGACTAACCGTTAGACGGAGGGAATTGTGGGAACTTCTCATTCAAACAGAATGGATGCACGATTTCCCAACACTGGGAACACTCCATAAGAGAAGAGGCGGTCTCATCGTTGATGGAGGGGTCGACAAGTTTCTCCCATCCGTCGCGGCCACATATCATACAACAGGCCGTATGCGGTAATACCGGTGCCAAACACTGGCGCGCAATACACGACTGCTTCATACGTCCTGTTTTGCGAATGAAAAGTGTCAAAGGGAGAAATCTTAAGCACTAATTAATTACCGGGTCCGCCAAACTTCTTCATATCTTTACAGAAGTGACATTCGCCGCAGTCAGCCCTCAGACATGAATCGCATTTCTTGCAACGGGTCCGCCTTCGCCGGGATGAGTCATTCGAATTAGATTTAGTGGTAGTTCCCGCTCCCGTCGAGACAGTCATTTTCTGGTTTATAGGAAACGACGACTGAGTTGAAGAGTTGACCATTTTGTTGACAAACGGCTCGCTCTGAATAGTTGTCGAGTGGAAACCAGACGGTGGAAGCGCTGTGGGAAAGGGCCGAATCGTATCGTTGACAGCCAGAGGAGGAGATGTTCTATTAAGTGATGAATTGACAAAAAAGTTAGTAAATGTTTGCTGCGATTGAGTGGGGATTGTCGTGAAATTCTGTCCAAAATTGTTATTCGAATCATTGATTGGCTTTTTGTCCATAAAATTAGAATTTGAGTTATGATTGAATCGATTGGAAATCGGTTCCGACGAGAAGTCCTTTTGTGTGAACGATGTATAAGTGGTTTGAGTAGAGTTTGTCGTCTGATATGAGTTCGTCATATGATTTGTGGTTGAGATCAGTGGAGGCGGCGGAGGAAGAGGTGAAGACATATACCCCACAGATAGAGGCGGTACACCTGAGCCCATAATGTGTGTATTTGCCACTGGAGTGAAGGGCTGGAAGTGGTTGACACCTGTCTGAGCGATGAGACCCGCAAAAGAGCTCGGGATTAGATCCTAGAAATAAAAGAGTGATAAACTGATCCGAGCACAAAATATCGATTAAATACCGAATTAATTGTTGAACCGGAGCTAATTGTGTACTGATTCGAAGATATTGGTCGTGTGGGCGGCGACTCTGGCCTGGGAGGAGGCGCCGCTGTCTGATCTTTGGTACGCATTTGGTGTTTGAGTGCGAACGACGGGTTCTTTATTTGTCTCAATTGAGATGTTAGTGACTGTCCACTAATTGGTTTCTTTGCCCAGAAGAGAACGGGTCGACCGGTAACCGCTTTTTGGTGGATATCGGTGCTGTGCTCATCAATAAGTATTTGTGCGTCGTTTAAGAGCGCCTCTGCCGACACTATTAACTCAGGTAATGACCGCTTATTCGGCGGAAGTCTTTGTAACCACATGATAATTGCCTTCAGACCCGACAATTCAAATGGCGTTAAGTTAACGCTGGACTTAAATGTTGGCGTCGGGGGACTCATCAAAGGCTTTGTTTCTATAAATACAATATCTTAAGTGCTGGTTCCAAAAGAGTGGACACAAAATTAAAAACCATTTCGATGCTTACCATTAGTTTCGTTGTCCTTAACTATAGTGACCCCGTCTTCGTTGCACTTGAGGTGATTCTTATTCATGAGACAGAAGACATATCGTGCCAACACGTACCAGAGCACCTCTGTGTAGAAGGGGTAACGGAACTTGCCTGGCACTTTTGTCACGTCCTCGACCTGAGCGACGCGCAACTGTTTCTCTATACTGAATGAGTGGAGAAAATTGCCGCCGAAGACCAAAGAGTCTTCGGGTGTGAACACGGCGTGTATCCAACCGGTAGGGATGAAGAATGTGTAGCCCTCTTGCAAGTTAATGCGAGCGCACTGCTCGACAGTATCGCCGAAGAATATGTCCGACTGTTTACCCGATAAGACCCACTGTTCGTATAATTGAATGTTTCTCTCTGTGGGCGGTATTAACCAGAATACTTTTTTGCCTTTAAGGATGTGATACCAGACCGAAGTGCCGCCGAAGTCAATGTGAAAGTCTGTGTAACAGCCCTTAACACTCATCAGACAATACCTTTAATTGATTTAAAGAATTAATTTCAAGAAATAATTTATTAAACAATGGATTAATTGAATTACTTTTGAACTTTTGGATACTTCATGTCTTCGATACTATTTGTTCCTTCAGTTTGTGATTGTTTCAAGTGTTTGGGCCAAACCTTCGACAGTAAAAACTCACTTTAGTTAAATATACAATAGGGTGGGCCTGTGTAAGGGGTGGCCAATCCATACCCAATCAATCCAATCCACTTGTTTGACAATATGTGGTGAATCGACGAACTGTTCCAGTTTTGTGTGACTGAACTCAAGACTAATAACATTGAGGAGCCGTTTGCGATCCAAGTCTTCATAATAGGCGCACCATTCCTTCATTGTCATTGTGAAGTCGCGCTGCGTCTGGACGTCCATCACATCCAAAACTCGACGAGAGCCGACGCATTCCTTAACTTTGGACACATTAAAGGACGAGTCCGGGATTTTCATCCCTAAACCTGTTTTGTGACAAATTTAGACAATTATTATTGAAAGGGAAATTGGTTTGTGACGAACCCTTCATCTGTTTAATTATAATGGGTTTTTCAAAGCCGTTCTGTTGGATGTAAGCGATGTTTAGCTCTTCGCCGGTCATCTCTCGAAGGAAATTGAATTTATCTGGGTTAAAAGAGTCGCAACTCAACTTCTCTTCGACATCGAAGGCTCGGCCGCCGAACAGCAGCTCTTCTTCATCTGCATATTCTTCAGTATATCGACGCCTTTCGCGTACCCTCTGCACCAAAATAAGCCATTAAATTGTGCACCAAATGAGTCGATCGATTGATAACACATTTGATTATAGGTTTGAAATGAAAAATTTGTAATTATTTTGCAATCGATTTGTCAATTGATTTAAAAGTAATTAAGAGAAATGGTTACACACCAGTCGACGGCCTGAATCTTTGTGCTGCTCAGCCATTTAGTCGCAAATTTAAAGATTATGTCTGTCCCACACCTCTCCTGATGTTTGCCTTGGTTCAAAACTGGTTTAAATGGTCTTATATTTGATTTTTGTTTAATTGTTTGCTAAGAATTTGAGATATTGTCAGACATTTCTGTTTATGTATTGTTTGTATTAAAAGCCAAACAAAAACTTGAGTTCGCTTTGCATTGGAGTCTCTCCTCTCACGAGAGTCTCCTCCTCTCTATCCCTAATCTATCGACTTAGACATAAATAAAGGAGCAGAATACGTACCTTCACTTTAGCTATTTTATTTTAATAATCTAGCATTTATTTTACAATTTTGCCAAAAAATAGTAATTTAAAAAAAATTTTCAGCTAGTATAGCTATTAAAATATTGTGTAAGTTAATTTTTTGACCATGAAATAAAATGTGTTACGTTAATTAAACTAGGCTTTAATTATGCCTGAGGTAGTACAAGATTTTATATATGAGATGGCGTTACGCTCTAATAATAAGGTGTAGTTCTAAACCTCACATTAAACGTTAAGGTAACATAAGTTTTAAACCCTAAATGCAATATTAGGGTTGCATTGCATTGAAAGACATAAAAACTTTAAATATAAGCAAAAATCCCCCAAATTATAAACAGTTGTTGCTTATGAACAATGACTCACTCGTCATACAAACGGTCAAAAAAGACATTACGATATAATTCAACAATTATTTTGCCCTTTTCTAGATACAATAATTAGTTTTCTTTTTAAAGTCTGGAGCTAGATAGCAAATCCACAGAGACAAAATGAGGTTTCAACTGACAAAATAGTCTTTAATGACGGTATGGTGAGTTTGTTTAATTTTTTGTTAATTAAAACAACAATTTTAAACAATTAAAGTTTGCCGTCATTTGGTTCACTCATCAAAATGGTAACAGAGTTTGTGAATGAGGTCAAAGTGGAAGCGCTGTTGAATTTTTGTCTTCACATTCAAAGGACTAACGATTTATATGTAAATACAGTTCACGAATACATTGAGTACTAAAATAAAATACATAATAAATATCGAAATAATATTAATTTTAATGTTATTTAACCAAATGTTGTCCACCAAATACATTGAATTTAGTGTTAGATTTGAATGTTGTCTAAAGTGAGCAAACATCTTTAATCGTCTAATTGTTGGTGATTTTGTCTAATGTTATCTGATATCGAAAATTGCCGTAAAATAAACACTGGATTTACTGTCAATTGATTTAAATGTATGTTTCCGTTGCACTCGTTTATTAAATATGTGTTTTGTTGTTGGCTTTGAATTACATTCAAAATAAAACTTAATTAATATTTTATTAAAATATTGTGAATAGTTATGAATGTGTTGACTAAAAATATGTTTAATTGAATCGAAAGTTCAAAAATTGTGATCAAAATTAACGGTAATTTTCTTGTTTTGTTATTTCCTTTATTTATTGATTGAACTGATATTAAAATAATTATTTATTAATATTTATGCTATAAATCACTTTTCTTGCAATTAGTCAATGACTTGAAATTTATTTCCAAATCATTTGTTTATGTCTACTGTCTATTGAACTGATTTAAAACTCACTAAATCATTTGCAAGTTTAGACAAATCAATGTTTTATCTGATATTGAGTCCCCAATGCAAATATGTTCCTGATAATTTATGTTTAGTACAGAAACTCCTCTGAGTGTTGACTTTTAGACCAAAAACTGCCCACAAATCCATTGAATTTGAATTAAACTTCAGTTGATTACTGTTGTCATCGATTTATCTTTGGATTAGTTGTAAGAATAGGCAAAAATAAAACTGTTATTGCGTTTATTGGGCTGTCCTCGAGTGGTAACCCTTATGTGTAGTCATCCGTCAACTTAAATGTCTGTTAAGTTTGAAATAATTGTCGCTTTTCTTCACTTAATTACAATATTTATAATACGTGTTCACTATATTGAGTGCAATGTTTTCGCTGTATTTTTACGCATATTTTGTTTGCAATTAATTTAATTTGTTTTTCAGATTATTTGATACTCGACTCAGAAGACACTCATTAAAAGTCTTGTAATTAGGTTTAGTTGTTGTTGTGTATACCTGTGCCGCATACCCAGTGTTAGGAACAAATGGAAGTGTCGCCGATGAGAAGGCATTTGCCTGAGTTCTCTTCGGAATCGCCTAAAAAGAGTGTAAATAATCGAAACTCGAATAACAGATCCAACAGTGAAATGGAGACAATATTCGACAAATCAGAAATGGATCAGCTCTTGATTGACGCCACAAATGAGAAGCAAAAGTTCGAGACAATTGTCCGCCAACTTCGGGATCAGTTGACAATGGCTGAGACCGAAGTCAAGAAACTGAGGGAACAATTGGTGTTAACAGAAAGTGATTCCAAAGAAGAAATAAATAAACTTATGACACAAATCAAGTGCTTTGAAATGAAGTGCAATGAGTTTCGACACACAAACGAACAGTTGATTAAGAAATTGAAATTTGCCGAACAAACAGCGATGGATAGCGAACTGTCCGCTCAAAGACACGCCGAAGATCGCCGACAACTTATAGTACAACTCTCTGATAAGAGTCGACTTCTGGCGGAACTCGAGTCAAGTCTGGCGGACAAACAACAAGAGATCAAACGATTAGATGAGAAGATGACTGCAGAACGAGAGGAGTGGCAACAGTTTCAGACCGATCTCCTCACCACTGTCCGGGTGGCCGAAGAGTTTAAACAGGAAACCATCCTCGAGTGCCAGAAATTAAGACAAATCAACAGAGATTTAGAGACCAAATTAGCAGATCTGGAGGTAAACCGTCTGATGTTTTCTTAATTATTTATTCGCAGATATTTGAGAACAACTTCACGATTATTAACAGTTCTGTGAATAGGAATGTCTTGGGATCCGTTTTAAGCTCTAATTCCTTCGTTGTCATTGAAAAACAGATCCATTGATTGGTTTAATTTCATTTAAAACTATTTTTCTAATTTAATGAACTTTTAATAGGATTTCTGTTTATATTTCAAAATCAATCAGTTATTCACTAATTGATAGAATTTTTTTATTCTTATCTTTGAATTACTGTTTTTTTTATTGGATTTTTGTTTTGTTTCTCTTTCTCTTCGTTTAGCTTTTAATTTGTTTCCTGTTTTTTGGTTCAAATGATTTCAATCCAAGTCTTAACTGATTTTCTGTTCATTTATTTGTTTCACAAGATTTTTCTTTTATTGTTTTCGTATTTTTTTTTATCAGTTATTGAACTGAACTCTTAATTTTATCACTAAATCAGTACATAATTATATTCTCCTTTTTAAAAACGAGCTTTTAAAATGATCAAGCACCAAGCAATTCGTCTGCATGTTTAAAAATCTATTTTTGACATTTTTCATGGATTTAAAGCCAAGACTTATCAACGAATCAATTGATCTCTTTGTCACTCAATTTAATTACGAAATTTGTTCACTTAGTTATCGATTTGGGTTTCAATTAATTGGTTTGAAATCATTTTAATTAGTATTTCGTAATATTTGTCACTTCATTAAGAAATCAATTTTTGTTTTTGTTTTCAAATTCAGATCGAATTAAAAAAGTACAAAACGGGTGAAGACAGACCACTGGACATACCTATAGACGGACCTATAGACAGACCACTAGAGTCTGAAACGAGTCTACCGTCACCTGTCGCTCCCACTCCTCGCGAGAAACTCAGTCTTCCGATACCCCCACCGATATTACAGTCAGTTGAGACCAGTCCTCAATCAGAACAAAGTCTTGCGTCGCCCCAACTCATTGAACAGAGTCTGAGTCCCAGTCCTTCGACCAGCCCTCCGGACACACCTGCATCTCCAGGTGATGCCGACTCCTTGTCACTGGTCACTCCCCTTCCGACAATTCGAAGTCCACCGCCAGTGCCGGCCATCAGAAACATGACAGACATCTCTATGGACCGCGACCTTCAAACATGTCGGCGCTCAATTACCCGATGGGGTGAGAGTAGGGGCGCCAACCAATTGTCAGTCAAGCGTCTGATAGACTCCATAGAGACATCCACTAAACAGAAGCCTTGCCCGGTGTCGCGACCCCTATCCAACAGTAGTATTAATCGTTTGATAAACTCGTCTTTACCGCTGATGACTGAGTTTATTATCAAACGAAAGAACAATTCCTCGCGTTTTATGTTTTCCATCAGTTGTGATGTCAAAGACGAAAACAATAAGGTTTGCTCAGTGGAGCCCTCATCGGTGTTATCGCCCCCAAATACCCCCTCCTCTACTAAACCAAAATCAATTGACGGAATTCTGAAAGAGAAGACCGATTCTAACAAAAGCACAACCAATGGGTAAATGAGTGATTTTTAGCCATTCCTCTAATTTAATGATTAATTCTTTTAGTGATACCAATGATAAGAAGGCGGACCCTTTGTCTGATTTGGTTCGCGGCGGCAACGGTTCCAAACGTAACGCTTTACTGAAATGGTGTCAAAATAAGACAATTGGCTATAAAGACATCGATATAACGAATTTCAGTTCATCCTGGAACGATGGGTTAGCTTTCTGTGCCATTCTTCATACATATCTTAGAGACCAAATACCATACGAGACACTGGAGGCCACCGACAAGAAGAGGAACTTTACTCTTGCTTTCAAAGCAGCCGAATCTGTCGGAATTCCCACAACTTTGGTATTTATAGCTTTTATTTTTTCCACTCCGAGAGGGGTGTGCTTTCAAACAAAGAGATACCTTTTAAAGCTATTATTTCGATGAATGAGTGAAGACTTGATTTAAAAAACTATTTATAATCTATTGATTTTTTACAGAATATAAACGATTTGATAACACAGGAGCGGCCGGACTGGCACTCGATTCTGGATTACGTGACCAATATTTATAAACACTTTGAGACTTAAGTTACCTATCAATCTATTTGTTTCCCCGATCTTTTTATCTTCAATTCTCTCATTTATTACAATTTATAACTATTTTTATTATATTATTCAAAGAGTATTTTTATTGATAACAAATTGAATGAATTGTTTTCGAAGAGAAATAACGTTTTGTTTTTAAAACATTTCTTTAAATCGATTTATGAGAAGAAAATATTTTGGATTTAAATCTGAGAAAAGCTGTAAAAATTGAATTGAAGCACAAAATTGTGGCTCTTTTTTCTAAGATTGGATTCATTTGAAATCTAGTCATAAGAATAATTACGTTTCTTTTGATAAAATATTTGAAATACGATTTTCTATTGAATTCTTAGCACTTTTTATATAGAAATAGTAATTCAATGCAAATAATATTCAAATAATTAAATCACTTGAATATAGCGACAAACCAAAGAATTATTACTATTTGTAAAACACTTTTGATTATTAATTATTATTTTTATTATTATTACGATTATTATTGCATTGGTTTATATTAAATGTTTGTGTTTTTATTATTAAGATTTGAATCTCTTTTTATTTTATCAAATTATTCGTTAATTGAAATTTCTGTAATGGAATACTCTCTTTGACTCTCTTTGATGGTTGAAATAAAAAAATGACATTTTATTTGAGTTTAAGTCAATTCTTGTCAATTATTATTCCTCTCAATGGCTTTGAAAAGCACACCATAGAAGTGATCTTCAATTTAAAGTCGAATAAAATCAATGGTTTTGAAAACATTGAATATGATTTGAAAGCAGTGCTAAGGAGTCGGTTATCGGCCACTACTTGTTTGGCTCCAATTCAATTCCAATCGCATTCTTCAGAGTTAGATAAGTCTTCATTCGTGGCCGGAATCAGAGACAATGGTATCTGTCGTGGACTTAGTGTTGAAAACAATTGTCTTAATTGAAACAAATCTGTATTTTCATCAGAATTTGAGTTTTGATTAAAGGTTTCGTTAATTTTGAACCGATTTTTAAGCCAAACATTTAAATGGGTTTTTGAGTCGAAATTCTCTTCAATTTGTTTGAGATTTGTGTCCCAAAAGTGACGATTTTGTCGACAAAATTCCTCATAAATCGCTTTCTGTTTGAGTTCTTGGAGTCTATCAAATGTCAAATGAGAATAAACACAATTATCGCCAAATTTGCAAAATTTATTTCTATAGAAGTGATTGCAAACAGTTTTGTTGAACTCATGTCTGAGTGAATCCAAACTACTTCTGAATCGATTGAAATAATTATGTTTTGCTCTCAAATGTTCACCACTTTTGAGATGTTTGTTACGACTCGAAGCCGAGTCTCTGAACGATCGCAAACAGTAATCGCAATAATACTGTCCACCCATTCCTCTGTATATCACTCCTCTGGTATACCTTTTAAAGCAATTCACTGAAGAATTGTTAACAGAGAACGGTTTGAACACTCAAAAAAATTTTGGAGATAAACTTGTGAAAACACAAGTTTCAAATTGTAAAAGTGCGATATTTGCGGCCAAGCCAAGACTTGTGTTTTATATAATCTTGAATTGTATACAAGTGTAGACTTGTAAAATAGCTCACATCAATAGTAGTAAATAAACAAGCCAAGACTTGTGAATTTATTAATGGAAAATGAAATAAAAACATTTCATAAAGCGATACAAAACAATTTATTATATGTTTA
>JAQGAR010000059.1:0-28742 GCA_034697865.1 Oribatida sp. | reverse complement strand
GAATTTTTCGGATAAGTGGGATTAATCTCTTCGGTTAAATGGGACATCAAAAATTTTCGGCTAAGTGGTACATAATTATTCGGACAAGTGGGATTCGGCCGGATAGGATTCGGTCAATTGGGGTGACACCTTTCATAGTACACAATGCCTCACATTTTAGTTTGTATTTTATCTTTTCTTTTCACGAAATAATTGAATTGCTTTTGCTTTCAATGTTGAGGTAAAACCAATTTTAATGCAATTGAATTCATTTTCTCTCTTTGAAAAATCAAGTAATTGAATGTCGACTGAGATTAAAGAATTGCAATGTTTTTATTGTAAAATATCTAATAATTTATAAAAATCGATTAAAAATAATTCAAAAATAAATATTTTAAAAATCATACGCCTTTCAAATAATTGAAAGTGCGTTTCCAAATAATTAGGCCCTCTATAAGATTGCAAATACATCAATAAATACACTACATTAGTTAGAATATCAAGAATATTTTTAATTGTTTGGAAAGTTAATGTTAGATTTACTTAAAATGTGAACTCTTTTTTGGCAAAACAAACGTTGACTAAAACCAAAATTTTGAGTGAATTGTATTTCTTATAAATAGAATTGTTTTGAAACTATTTGTCGATAGAATGAGTTTAAGGGCTTTATTGCAATGAAAAGCAATTGAATTGATTTGAGTCTCAACTCATTAAAAGGTAATGCCATTCAATGTGAGTGCACTGCAATGTCATAAACCCATTTAGCCATTGAAATACTACCAGAAATAAGACTCGATTGTTATCGTCCACCAGAGAGTCGGTAGAGTTGGAATAGTCGGTCGGTTTTATTTGTTGTAAATGTTGTGTTACCTTGAGATGTGACATTCACTCAGATAAGGACAGCCATCGCAAACAATATACTAATGCAGGTAAATGTGAACCCGAATCTCACATTTAAAATGTTTTTTACGCGTTTAAATACTATTGCTGTTTAACTGAGTTGTAAATCTGGCCGTCCGTCCCATTCGTTGTTTAGAACGAGAAAACGCTGAAAAAGGCAACGAAAGTCAACTCTGTTTATCAATCAAAATATCAGTTCCCATAGAATTTCTTAGAAACGTCTGTTCCAACTGACAAAGAAAAGACAATTTAATGCTATTATCGCTAAAAAGACTTTTTGCTAAACTGGAAAAATTGGCATTTTTTAGATCTAAGATCACATGAATTATTCAACTTTAATGAGTTCATTCATTCTTTCTGATAGAAAATTATCTGTTTTTGTCAAAATCAAAATAAATCGAATCGAAGTACAAACATATTATAAGTAACTTTGGCTCAAAAGCTAATTTGAATTTAAAATATTCCAGACTAATTTGTTTCACGAATATCTATCATAATTCTTGTCATAGTTTGCATGGTTTGAATCGAATCTGTTTTCAATTATAATTGAATTCTATTTTTTATAATACCTGCAAAACAATCAATAATTTTCGATATATTTGTGAAAAGAGTTAATAATAATGAAGTGTTTTTTGATCATCTCTTTTGTTGGCGACGTTTCCGTTGAATGAGACCATCAATTCATTGAAAGTCATAATGAGGTATAACTTTTTAAAGTGGAACAACAGGTGGCTTTCCTAAACCTATTTCAATATATTTTGGTCTCATATCCTGTTTTACTTTATTTTCAATCAGTCCTCACTTTATTTCTCTCTAATACTTGAGTGATGCGCAAAGACATCCTTATTCGTAATACCCACTAACCTATGAACTCGAACCATATGATTAGCTAAGATTTACTACAAATTAGTCTTTAATGATGACAATGTTTAACCAGGTTACATTTTCGCATTAAGTAATTGATAAACAGATTATTCTGATCAATGTTCGCATTCTTTAATTTTCTCATATCTTTTGCTCTAAATTTTGAATTATGAAACTTCTCGAAAATTTAAAACCAAGACTCAACTCTTGAGAAACATATTTCTCAAAGTCAGCACTTTTTTCAAAGAGTAATTAGTTTTTTAGAGAGAAATGAGAGCCAATTAAAGTTAACAACTTTTGAGACAATAAATGAAAAATTTTGGAAATGTGTGAGAGTTTAGTCACATTTCATGCATTCGAGTGAAAAAGTCATAAATTAAAGGCTCAACAGTTGTCGGGGTATCCATAAAACTCATTAAATTTTAAAGATTTTATACCAACAGTTAATTTACCTTTCATTTTATGCCCCTTTTTATGCATTTCATCTTTCATTGAATGCAAGATTTTTTTTTAAAAATTGATTTTTATTTATTCATAAAAAGGGGAAAATCCTCAGAGATTTCAATTATAAATAACTTTTTGGTCCTTTTGCCAAAACTCATTCATAATAGAATATGAGCTAGTATCATTATTGAACTTTCTTTTTGAGTTCAAGAATTTATTTTGAAATTAATATACTTTAATCGATTTACTCGATTCTTAACATAAATTTATGTGTTTAACAACAAAACAAAATTTTTCGAAGAGAATCAAACAATCAAATGATTAAGAATTTTATTTTTATTAAACTTTGATCGACTTATTGATTAATTTTGTTCTGAACATATAAAAATAGGGACAAAGATCAGCGCGGTTTGTTCCAAGTTAAGAGATCACAAGTTATTTTGGATATACATATTTCTCTAACATGTTTTCGATGATTAAAAAACAAAAATTTTAAAAATCAATTTTAGACAAATGAAAAATAATTGAACTAAAAAATTGAAGCAAGGAGATGTTATTTTATCAATATACAAATAATATAGAAAATCAAGTATCAAATGTGAGTTAGAATTGGAATATTGTTGTGTTGACGGTTGTGTTGAGTCTTTTCTCTAAAATATTTGAGTTTTTTGAGACAAAGTGGTAATCAAACGATGAGTACATTGTCTTAAACTCGAATAAAAAGCGATTTCCGATTCGGAAAAGTTTGAAATTTTAAGCATTAATTTTAATGATGTTTGAGTGCATTCTCAGAGACATAAGGGAAACCTTGAAAAATATTATCGTTTGTCGTCTCTATTTGCGTGCAAACCCTTCTCTTAAGACAGCACAGGGAGGAGTGTTTCAGTGTTTTTCTTGGTATATACACTATTTGCGTGTTAGAGCGCATACCTGTTGGAGTGTATATCAGCGCTGTCCTCAGTATGGAATGCTTTAATCTTGAAGAGGAGGAACAGAGCCAGTAATTTGAAGAGCCTTAAAGTGAGCCCAAACCTGTCTGTGCAGAAAATGCAGTGAAGAGAGTGTTGTGCATAGTCTTAGAGCAGAGGCGGGCGAACGAGGCCTTAGATATGAAACAGAAATAGCAGAACAGGTGATGTAGAAGAGAAGGGAATTCGTTATAATCATGCCTGAGGCGCACCCGTCCAACAGGTATTTTGCGGTGGGGGATGCCGTGGGGGCTAACAGATATTGCTGCGAGTATGTGGCCATTCAGGTTCCTGTTAGCGATGGTACCTGTGCTGTCCTTTCGTTTCTATAGCGGATCCTTTAATGCTGTTGGCATTGGCTTTAAGTTATTTCTCTTAACATTAGACAAAAGGAACGGGACTGAGACTGGCTTTGCTCTGCGTCACTACCACTGGAGCTCACAAACCATTTTAATGTTAGTTGTTTTGGACGCTCCGGGCCTTAATATAGAGTTGGCTCACCTGAAGGCACCAAAAAGACTCAGTGACTTTCAATCATAATTTTATATCTATTGTGTTCTCCAGTGTAGGCCCTGTAGGCCAGTCCACAAAACATTACTGTATTTACACCTTCCAGGCATACAAACGCCTCATATTTTCATTTAATTTAATTCATAAATCATTTATTTATTTATCATTTGTTTTGAATATTTTCTATTTGTTGTGTTATTAAAGCAATCGATTTGTGCCAACACTTCTTAACTTAAAGTATTGATAATATATGAAAAATCCAAGTGTTTGTTAGTAATCCGGGTCTAATTGTGTCCAAAGCGTGTGTAACGCGTGTTCACCACAATATTCAAAAATACTGGACTCAAATTTGAAGGCAAATGTAGTCCATTGAACGCCTGCTTTACATTTAATGTGGTTTTAAGTCAATGTTAACAATTGTACCTTAAGGGCAGGTGCTCTCGAAATCTTGACCGACATAAGAGCGCCTTCCAGTTATTCTATTGTATACTTAACGTGTGAAGCAAAGCCAACCAAAAGTTAAAAGACCTGTACTATTGTTTTTCTAAAACTTTCACTGAAATCGAGAAAACTTTCGCTGAAATGTTTGCATCGGTTTTAATATAACTACTATTTTTGTGAATTGAGTGCCAAAAGTTAACTCAAAGTTTATATTAAAAAAAATGGCTCAACAACTCAGTCCATTAGATGGACAAACAGACAGTTCCAATGGCACAACCAATGGTCGTTGTAAACGAAAAGGTGCCCCTGATGACAACGAAGATGTCACGGGCAGTGCACAACTATCCCCGCACTCACATAAGAATGAGTTACCGTCTTTCGCCTTAATTGATACCCACGAAGAGGTACTAAACTCTGAATATCTATTTTATTGACTGATTCTTTGGTAGGGTAAATTGTTGAAGATTTTAAGACAAAGTCTTATTCAAAACATATTTATTAATATTTGAATTGAGTAAAAACTGTCTGTAAATTTAGTATAAACTATGTTTGTATTTATTTACTTAATTATTGAAATGGAAGTGTAGGTGCTTTACATATATGTCTAACATTACATAATACGATGACATGAGTAGGAAAGACCTGTGCGTCCTTGCCTTTGGGCATCACAATGCAAGGATATGGTGCACTGAATGGCTGTGTGACTTTGGGCCTGATTTTTTGTATGTCTATATGAGCCCGGGGCATCTAAACAATGTAATTCTTGCACTTATAACTATTGTGAAGTGTATTGAGCAAAACGGGTCCGTTTCTTGTTATTTGTGTTCTTCCTGACCGCGATTGCAATGGCTTTAGTCTAAATTGTAAAGCAGTCAGAACTAGTAGACAACGCCTTTCCATGACTGGCCATAGGCTATAGGAAATATGTATGTGATCTCACTTTTGCTTTTCCTCGTCTGCCACTGACTGCCAATCCTAAAGACTCAATGCCTTCAGCACTGAATGCATCAGAAAAACTCTTATTTTTTCTTTCTTTTCAACATTTTTTGTTGATTTTAATGTTTTGTTGAATCTGTAAACAAACTGACGATTTTCTGTACGATAGGAGCGCCGAGAGTTAGTTAGTGGTCATGGAGGAGGTCTGGGACCGATCACAAGTATTGGTGGCGGGACGGCATCGTTCAGCTCAGCGCCGCGTCTGACGCACACACCGACTTCGGCTGATTTTCAGCCCCCATATTTCCCCCCGCCATACAATTTGCCACAACAACAGTTGGACTTTCATCATGCTCATGCCGCACACGCTGCCAACGCAGCCGCTGCCGCCGCAGCAGCCGATCCCTACTCACATCTCAACAGTTTGGGAGCACCACAACAATATCATCAGTTACATCCGGCACAGGCTGGCAGAGGTTCGCACAATGTGCTGCCCGGCGGCCGACGGGATGATTCCGATGCTCTACACATACAATCAAATATGCATTCGGGACTTCATTCGGGTTATGGCGATGTGACCGTATCGGTGGCCAATGTAGGGCGTAGAGGCTCCGAAATGGTCTACGCCAATGTCAGACGTCCAGATGTCTTAATGCACTCGGGACACCACACACTTAGTGAACAAGACTTGCTCAACCTTCATAATGCCGGTGCTCTGCCATCGCTCGACGATCAACAGGTTTGCAATCAATTTTTCATTAATTTGAGCATTAAATCCATTAAACGATTCAAATGATTTGGATTTGGATTATAACGACTTTCAGTTAGAAATTCAGACAAATTTATTAAACCGATTAACACATTATCTCAGTCTCTAAAATATTAAAAATATTTATTAACAAAAATAATATTTTACTCAAATTTATTGACACTTTTTATCAAAATTGAGGCAAATCTTTGATTTATTCGCACATCCTTTTAAAATGAAATAAGAATTAAGCTTGCCAGGTTTAATTCCTTTTTAATAGCATAACTTGAACTTACTTTTTTGGATTTAATGACATAAATGAGTGCACAAATATTCTTCGAACCAATTGACTGACATTTAAAATATTTTTATGAATTCAATTCTTTGAATGCATTTGTTCCTTAACTGAAGTTACTTTACAACAATGAGAATTCATTGAGAATACAAAACAAGATCCGACTCTATTATGTAATTCAGGGATGTGCAAGGGAAAGGGTAATTATATTGAATCAAATAATGGCATTCTTAGTTAAATTTATTCAATTCAGTACTTTGTATTACAATTAGTTTTAGTATTAGTTTAGTATTACAAAATGAATTGCTGAAAAATGTCAGGCACTGCGACAAATCTATAGTATCACATCGGTACATTCAGCCAGGGGTTTTCCAAATTATTAAGGTTGGGGGGTATTTGATACCTCCTTGGACAACCCTGTTTAACTTTAATTTAAGATTTAAATTATGGAAATGATTTATTCAAATGCAAGAAACTATTTGTCACGCTATGAACCCGACTATACCATAGCGTTGACCATTTGATTATTACTTCTGTCGTCTCAGCATTTGCTTTGAAATCTAGATTTTGAGTTAAAAGAGCTCTCAATTTCAGATAATTTTTATCTCAATTTTTGATGTCTATAACAGACAATTGATTAAACTTTAAGACATTTATTAGACGTGTATTTCAAGTCCTTTTAGAAGAATTAAATTTTATATAATTTAAATATCAATTCATAGGAAAGTATAAGCAAAAAACATCTAACTTATCAAGATTGTAAAGTCTATTTTAGTGCTAATACATTGTAGGCGCAGAACCTTTGCCTAAACAGTACACAATAGTCCCATTGAATGCCTCACTAGTCATGCATTCATTTCATAAGAATTTTCCCAAAAGTTTTTTATTTTCTACTCATTTCTCAGTTGAGCTGAATCTTAATCATGTCTTCCACTCTCTTTCTATTGTATTGTCTCAGTGTTTAAATGTCTGATTAATGCACACAATTTATAGCAATATTTAACTTTTTTATGTTTTAAGTCATTTGAAATTCTAATTACTCGGATATTTTCAAACGAGAACACAAATAAAGCCTTAAAACCACACTTAAGAGCAACGAATCCAAAGACTAACGAATTGAGAATTTTAATGATTGGATTACATGTTATGCTTCTCTTTTCGCAGAAATTTTCATTTTGTAATTAATTTTAAATGATTTATTCGGATTATTTCTCAATTTATAATTGTCTTAAAGATATTTAACTAAGTGGGTAACCCTGTCGATTTTGCATATTTTAATCCAATTTGATATCATTTAATATGAGAAAAGCACTCAATTCTCTTCATTTGAATTGGATTTAAAAGAAATAAAAACAATTTCTTTTTATTCATTTTATAAAATCGTAAAATTTTGAAGACTTTCCTAACATTTAGGAACTCAAACTTGGCAAGTATATATCTCTATATCATTCAATTGAGATTTTAAATATAGTTTATGAATAGGTCATTTTACTTGACAGAATAAACACTCGCTGTTTTCTCAATCCAATAAATAATGAGGAATAGGATCTTATTCTCAGATGTTATGACACATAGAGTATGGCTATAATTTATTGTTCAACGCTAATAATAACTAGGAAAGATACTTTCTTGCATATTATACATTTGAACGTCTTAAAAGTCAAAATAAATTTAAATGAATATGATGTTTAGCCCTGTTTAAATCCCCTGTGGACATTGTCTTTTTCAATTAATTCATTCAAAAGTTTGGCCTCTGTTTACTCATTTGAAAATTCAAAGTTTTACGTGACTTTTCTGCGTCTAATTCTTTTTAAAAAAATAAAATTTAATGTTTAAAAGAGGAGAAATGATGTGAAATGAAATAATTGGAGAATAATGCCAAACAAATGAATTCCAATTAATTGCATACATTATTGATGATTCTTATTGAGTCCATTTTTCACATTACAAAGACATCCAAAGACTATAATTATTTTCAAACTCCAAATACGATTGCATTAGACTTTGTTTTGAAAGTTGTTTGGATTTCTTGTTTAAAATATGTAATTTGTGTTTCATATCTTATAATTTCATAGTTTCACTAACAATAGGAACCGAATAAATAGGATTCATATTTTTGATTCTTTTTATGATATGATATGATATGATATGATATGATATGGAAAGGAAAATGTTTCACTCATTTCAAAGATAGTGATTCTCTTTACTTGAGGTATACATTCAGTGTATATTAAATTCATAAATTGAATTAATTATTTGTTTAATTGTGATTTTTTTTAAGTTTCTCACGAAATGATAAGTTTTTATTTTGAGAATTAGTCTATTAATTATTCACTGAGAAAATCAAAGCAAATGATATAAATTTATAAATTATTTCCTGAAATCAATTACGAAAAGAGTTAGCTTCAAATCATTAAATTTATCTGAGAATACAGTCAGTAATTACTAATTAGTGATTACTCTATTTATTTCAATCTCAAGACATAGAAACCACAAAATCAGTATTTATTCCCAAAAGGGTTAAACGGTTTCACATATTTTTGAAATGAATTCAAAATTTTCAAAATGAATTTTATTTTGAACCCGAATTAACACAATTATAGCGAATACTCCATCACAGACACGGTTTCAAACACTTGAGATTTGAATAGCTCAACATTATAAGTTGATAACCATTAAAATCATTTTCGTTAATTGAGTCGAAATTAGAGCAACAATTAGATTAATTCGATACATATTTCAACTGGTCACTTCAGACGTAGTGGAAACCGCCATTTAAACGTTACTTTATACCTTTTAATATCTCAGTCGGTGGGCACTTGAAGAATCTTGGTCACCCCTTGGTTTAAATATAATTATAAGTGTTTCGACTCTCTTGTGATCTATAGAGAGATTACAAACTTAATCATTGATCGAATGAAAAACAAAATACAAAGTTATTCGGCTTTTTCTAAATTGAAGCCAACACTCCGGTCAAGTCAAGGATAGCACTTAAATATAGGGTAAACTAAATGATTAATAAAGTCTTTTCTGAGAAAAGACTAATTTGCAGACATTTTAGACAAAAAATTTCGTACTTAACTACCAGTCAGTCAGACATTAATAGGTTTTCCATCAGTCTATTGTTAGAGGAGTAGCGAAAATGCCTGCAAATGAGTAGGTCTAGCTCTGAAGGGAGTGGAACAGGACAGGTCTCTATATTGCTTGATGCTTTACTGATAGAAAGTCAGTTTGGCCTGAGTTTGGCATAAAATTATTGCCTGTCAATAGACAGACAGAGCAAAAGTTACCAAATGTGAAAACTCGAAATGAGTTGGGCCTTGAAGTTCAAACTAGTTGCAGGTATGAGCACACCGTCCCAACTGTTTATATCTATTGAGCCACATCTCAGCTCATCTCTTGTCCTGCATTTTTAACTAAGAATTTTCGGAGCACTTTATCTGATTTGAAACTTCTTTTTTCGAGTCAAATAAGTCAACAGTAAAAGTAGGCACAAAATGTTTGCTTTGTTTGCATATATTTTGTTGTCTTATGTTTGCGTTGGATGACCCAGACATTCAACACAGGCAACTGTTGCCATCATCTCTGCCAAATCTCGTCAGTTGATAAACAAATTAGTAATTCTTCAGCCAATAAATTGATAGACAAAATTGCAAACAATTTCAATGCAGAGTAGTTTTGAATTTATTAATAAAATTTCGAAACTTCAAAAGTGGTGAATGTCTTCGTTGAGCACAATATACTGGATAGTAAGCATTGGATAATATTTTAGAGATGTTAACATTGCCTTCAGGACATTGCCATCTGAGGAATGTAGTCGTATAGCTTCGGGCAAACACCTCTGAGCGGCAACCACTGCTTTTAAAAAAAACTTAATAAAACTTTATATGAAATTAATTATCGAAAAGATTTTGTATTCAATGCTTTCATTCTATCTGTTCATTCATTTAATTTAGAAATGAGAGGGCACATTCGCTGAACTAAGCAATGATTTGCCCCTCCACATATGTCTTTAAATTTTATTTGTTTTATAATTAGTGACAATCAGGGGCTTTCCATTGAACGCTTTCCTGCAAAAGTTATATCTTCAAGTTTTAAACAAAGTAATGGTTTGGTTAGAGCTTTTCGAGGAGAGGGCTGTGCACGCAATGCCGTATATACCTCTTGTTGAAGTCATACATAACAAGGCATCGCTGCCATTCAAGTTTACCTGTGTTTGAATTCTCAATAAACAGATCATATTTTGACTCCTGGACCAGTGCTCACAAATAGAGCAACTTTTTATCTTTTAAACCAATTTTAAGAATTACTCTAAACTCGAGTTCAAGACTCCTATCAATTGGTGCCTTAATTCTCTTGGAATTCACTCATTGATGAATCTCAAGGAAATAAATTTTAAATATCAATACGGTATAAACATTTTAGTCTACTTTGGAAGAGAGGGTCTAACATTTTGACAATTTTCTTGCATTCTCTGGTATTTCAATTTGTAATCAAAATATTATTATTTTTTTCATCACAATTTGCTCAAGTATAAGAATTTTTATTGAAATTGAGTTTTTACAAGTTATTTATAAGATCATGGATGTTGGAGAATGTCCTGAACTAATGGTAACGTTAATTGCTTGAGTTAAACTATTATTGCCATCCTTAATCTGTTGAGATAAATACTCTATTTTTGATGGGGTCATTTAACTAAGCACCATTTGGTCTAATTTAATTTGATAAAGAATATTGTTTGATATAAATCTCTGCGAGAATTCAATTAAAACTTAATAGTTTTAAATAACTTTAAGAGAATTTAAAACATTTCGGTATAAAAGCCTCGAATTTATGGTCTTTTCTATTATAACAACAATTAATGTTTGCATACATTAACACAAAACTATATTTTTGTGATTTTATTTCTTTTTTCTTTAATAGAAGTGCTTTACGTGAAGTGAATCAATAATTTTGTTGCACTTCTTTCGCATAAAGATAAGAAAAATAGTGTTTCTTACTATACATAAAAATAACTCAAAAGATTTGAACTGAATTTTGTGAGAAATGCTTTGATAATTACAAAATGCAATGTGTTTTGACCCCAATATGCAGTCATTTTTCAAACATTTCAGTGTTTATTGTAAACTCACTCAGAATTAAAACTGATCCGAAACTAAGGAATTGACATTTTTTAGTCTCAAATGTGATCCCCTTATAATCGGTCATATCTTATGTTTGAGTTCTCATTCAGCAAAAATGATGCGGAAATATATTTATATGAAAAACCCGTTGCCATCACTTCATTCAATCATTACTTCATTTTAAACAAATGTTTTTCAATTAAATAAATATTTTAATGATTGTAGTTTTGGTTAATTATAGCTAAAAGTTTGAATTCTCATTTGATTTATATAATTAATGTTAGAATGTGGGCGCTCTGTGAGCCCTCACACTCTTATCGCAACCTTAATATAATTAAATATTTGTATTAATTCAAAGAATTTGTTTATTTGTGACCTTTCAGTAAATGTCAGATTGAAATTTATTTTGTTTCGCTTGATTTTAACGCTCTTCTAATCACAGATAACAGATTTTAATAGAATATTAAAAACAAAATTAGTTGAAAATACTCTTTTATAGAGTATTGCTTTAAGCATCACCACCAGCACCAACATATACCATAATGATTCATGCCGTGCACACAATTAGATGCTCAAGGTGTTAAACTTTCAATCATGTAATTCCTATTACCGAGTAATTAAAAGTACTCATAGATGCAAATGTTTGCTTGATTACAGTGATTACTACAAAAATGTTCTTTACACCTTTTATGGGCGAATATTATCGAGTAGTTTATATTTGACCGAAACATTTTATGGAAACTGATTTAGAATCCATTGACTCAACTCCTCCGCCATCTGTTTGTTTCATTTGGAGTACAGTTTTTTCAAATAAAATTATTTAATTCCTTAATTCAATTATTTAAATTATATTCACATCAATTAATTTTCCTGGAGGTTAATAGTTTTCAAATGATCTTTCAAAAAATTTAATTAATTTGTCCTCTTATGTTGAGACACATGAGTCGATCAAACTTATAGAAGCGAAACACTTTTGTTCTCAAACTTGAATAAAGATTTTCTTCATTTTCGATACTTTAATTTTGTGGTGAGAAACAGATTTAGAGTTCATTTATCTAGATTAGTTTTGTTGGTATCTAATTACTGATTAAACATTTAATAGGTGGGTCGAATAAATGACTCCAATTAATAGAAAATGATATAATTTCTCTATTTGGACCTAGACTTTTAATTAATGGCGACTTTGATGTAAGAATCACCAATTCGTTTTGATTAATTGTAGTCTTGCACTTTTTTTGTCTCATCAGGTTTGAAAGATGGCATAATTTTTAAGTTTATCATATTTTGATCTTAATTTTTTTTGGTTATTTAGAAATGATTTATAAAAGTTTAGATTCGATTGCATCGGATTTATGTTTTGTTCCTTTTTTACTAATGATTAAGTTGTTTGGTATTTAATTTAGCCGGGTTTTAATATGTGAAAGCACTAACAGAATTAAATATTTCTTAATTATGATATTGTTGTTAAATAATTGATGTTTTTATGTGTTATTTGAGTTGAGCTTCAATTAAGGATTTGTTTGAAGCAATTATTTATTTTAATTCAGAGTTAATAAATTTCTAAGCGATTCGCTGCCAGCGATCATCTCTTTCCTCATTTTTAAACTTGTAATAAAAGATAAGAATCAAAATCGAGTTCTCAAAAAAGTTCAAAACATAAGATCTAAAATATTTTTTCCGAATGTTTCTAATTCTCGGAACAGCTGTGAAAAGAGCTCACAATAAATCAGATGTTAATTATAAATATAAATTACTGTAAAAAGTTGTGAGCAATCATTCATTTAAAGAATATGTGATGATTCCGATCAACTGATATTTCTCCTGAGATTTCTTCGCTCAAGAATTGCATGAATTTTGATGAACAACTAATTGGAAATTACTGGCAAATTATCATCTGATTATCTATTCTTCAGTTATTTCGATCGCAAATCAGAGTTATTTGCCTTTCGTTCGGATAACAAAACTTGAATTTAATCGATGAACACATTATTTCAACGAATCATTCAATCGATTTATTTGAAATCATTTCGAACTTAACTTTGATTACTCAGAAGGAATTGCAACAATTATTGTGATCAAAGGATTTCCATTTTTTGTCCCTCCATTTCATCATATTTTAAAAGCAATTGATTTCAGAAGTTATCAAATCTTATGGAAATTAATAATTGCAATGGAAATCAAAATTGCAATCAATACCAATGGAAAACTCAATGATAATAATTGATGACAAATAAGAAAATATATTATTATTGATGTCTTCGGAGTGGATTGCAGTAAACAACTCAAGTGATTAGAGATAAAGTCATTGCCATTGAATATAAATATTCGACATTTATTTAACGACTGAATACATAGAATAATAATTGACTAAATGTTTTGAGAGCACATTAATCTCTTCTGCAGTATTTGCATGTTTTCCAAATCAATCACATATTGATAGCCACAATCGATTGGCTTAATATTGAATTAAACTTAATTCTGCACGAGTAAAATGAGAACATATATTATATGACCAAATAATTGCACAACTCTTTATTGACTTCAAATTACTTTAACACTAATTTCGTTTGAAGTAAGTTATTAGTAATTATTCTACGATTAGAGAAAACTCGGATTTTCTACAATCGATTCATTACAATAACTGGTGTTTGGAATGACATTCAAATTGAGTTCGAAAACATTACTATCGATATTATAATATAATTACCGAATAACTTGTGTTTCTTATAATTAGGAGTCATTTCGCGATGCAAATTGAGCACTTGCCTAACATTTGATATGCCCATTCTCAATTTAGTTAAACATTTTAGTATTTAAATTATATAACAAGGAGAATAATGTTCCATTTGCTCAGTTTGTTTTTGGCGGTCCTATTCTTCATTTAATGTTGGATTTCCATAGGAACAGTACGACTCTTCCTATTTTTAGGTCAGGCCTTTATTTGTTCGGAGTGTGTAACAGTTAGATGGGAGCAAAAAGTATGGCTCGGAATCAGTATTGACTGAAATAGTGACTGTTTTGTCCATTTATATGAAGTTAAGGCTAGACATGAGTAGAGCACAAAAAAGGCATCGCTCAGACTGTTCTTTGACTGGAGGCAATGCTATTGCCAGCTGTCGGCCTAAGGCTATCCATACTTTTGCACAGTCTCTCGTATATTGTGTTTTATATCTCTAGTGATTCACCACTTATTCAAAACATCTAATTGTGATTCACAACTAATTTATTGATTATTACCACTCTTTTCATAACTCTTTTCAAAAATAATACCAAATTATTTGATAACTTTCTAACAATTTATATAACAACCAAATTATTTATTTAAAATCTATATTTATTTCGTAAATAGATATAAATAGTTTGCAAATTAATATAATTAATAAATAATATAATTTAAATGTCTTTAATGGCATTCGGAAAGAAACGTAGTCTTAATGTTAGAGATATTAATGAATATCAATATCAGGAAAAACCCTTAAAATTAGTCAAAAGAGAGTACGATAGCGAAGAAGACACCGATGACCTGTCCATCCAACTCAAGGCTCTGGACAGACACCGACACACAACCAAACAACAGGTCTTTTATTGACATAAATTATATTTAATATAAAGTTTAAGCGAATCGCAACTGAAATCTGAATCGTTTAATGATTAAAACTCAAAATTAAATTGTTTTGGTATTCAATTAACGTCTTGTTTTGCAACCAATAGGGCGGTGTAGAGGACGCATCACAACTCTTTTCTGGTGATCACAACTCTGTCATTCGGAAGGGTATTATTAATGGTATGTATTGATCACCGAAATGGTCACAGATTTAATGAAATTGTTTAATAGGAATAAAGCCCCGCAATAGTGATAATCACAAAGAAATGATTATAACCGGAGTGACGTCACCGACGGATGTGTTCTGTTCAGTACCGGGAAGACTATCTTTGCTCAGTTCAACCTCTAAGTACAAAGTGACTGTCGGAGAGGTTCAAAGGCGACTCTCACCTCCAGAATGTCTCAACGCTTCACTTTTAGGAGGAGTTCTTCGCAGGTATTCATAATTTTCATTTTAATCATTAAAATTGTATTAATTGAGTTTTTCTGGAATTTAACCCCTCTTTTAATTGAATAGTTTTCTAAAAACTACTTTTTATATGAAATGTTTGATTAATTACTGAAACATATATTTATTTCCGTTGATTTGATTTGATATGAGAGAGAAATGCAATAAAACTCGGCTTTAAATCGATTTATTCATATTATAGGATAACAACAAATATCTGATAAAATAGTTTGAGATCTTGTGATGTAATTAACGATTGAGTTCTTCTCAGTTACGCCGAACGCCTGTTAAGTATAAGTGATCTCTTTGTATGTTGTGTTCAACGCCCGAAGGAAATCACGATTGGACCCACCATTTATTTAGTTTTTCTTCATTCTTCGCCTTCACTCATGTAGTGATCGCTTCTTCTTCAGCCACTCTTTTGCTTAAATACTATTTAAATTAAAGATTGTAATCAATTCTCGACATATTCTATGATTTACTGTCAAAATGAGAGGAAAATGCGATTATTTTACAATTAATGCAAATATTAATACATTTATTAATAGAATTGAATTCTTTTAAAGCAATCGATTATTATTTAATTAATTTGGAATTTCCTCAATTCGATACCATTCTCGAGACCTTCCTCTTTGTCACACGTCTTATTTGATACCTTTCTGTGGCATCAAATTTATCAAATTTGTTCTTTGTATTGGTTATTAACTGGTTAAACATAAACTAGCTCAAACTATTTTATCGTACATTTGATGCCATCACTAAACCACATATTCCCAAATTGATTACTATTCAAATAAAATCTTTATTTTATAAATGAATAAAAATTTATATTTGTCTTCAATTTAGGGCCAAATCGAAGAACGGGGGCCGCTCTTTACGAGAGAAGTTGGAGAAAATCGGACTCAATTTACCGGCGGGTCGTCGGAAAGCAGCCAACGTTACATTACTAACGTCTTTAGTCGAAGGTTTGTCTCTCTTTTAATTTACTTTTATTTAATCAGATTTAGTAATATTTCAAACGTTAATACCTTTCGTTAAACTCTTAAATAATTTTTTTTAATCGATTATTCGTGCGCTTAATTATCGGAGAGACCGACGAGTCTTTCCACTAATTTGCAATTTTTTCTCAGAATTCATATTTCCGTTCAATTATTTCGTGAGTTTAGCAGAGAATGTCTTCAATGACAGAGAACTTGAATAGTGAGGTGTGCGCTCACATCACATATATTCTGATCAACACATCAGAATGTGATGAGAAAACTTCAAGAAAAAGCAGGCATTCCATAAAATGTCCAAATTGATAGTATTTGCTGCTTTGGTCCATCACTTCTCTATTTTTTATCACTAATCCATTTTTAGGGGATGTGATCGAAACATATTTATCAAAAGTACAGGTTTTCACAAGAATTCGATCGTCGAGAAGTCCTCCCTTTTAGAGGCCACCCATTCTCCACATTATTTATTAATAATAGAATTTTTAAGTTATTATTAATTGAAAAATATTTTTGCTGTCGTTTTGCAGTAATTACTATAAGATATAACTTACTGTTCATTAGATATTGTAATATATATTATATAAGAAATAATATAAATTCTTTGATATCTTATGAGATAATGAACTTTTAAATTCGAGTCAAGAATTCGAGTTAAATATTTTATTAATATTTAATAAAGTATAGACTCTAATGAGTTATAGGTTGTGCTGTGGCTGTGATGCAAAGCAGAGGCATTTATTTTAATTAGCCTTAAATAGTAGTTTGGCTTAAATTAACTTTTGATGTTCACCGCATTATCATCGCTTATGCTAATTACCGTCAATATAAATCTCTGTGCCTCTGAATGCCTGTGCTCTAAATTATAGCCATTCGTGGCATTAGTAGCACAACCAGCAGACGGTTAGCTATTCGAAAGTTATTCATTTCTTTTATTCACTATCTATTTATTAACTCTACTTTTGTATACAATTTTCTATTTTTATTGCTTTAATCAAATTTTTAATACTAAGGCATGAGTTGTGTTATTTGTATGGCCTCAGGCTTTGTCTTTGCAGACAACTCTAAGATTACAGTTGAGGTGCATATCATCTGTAAATTATTGACAAACCATTAGGATTTGTATCGCCATTATATCACTTAAATATTGTGTAATATTCCTAATGAGACAGACGTCTAACCACTCCTCTCTTCATTACAATTGTTTTTATGCATAAATTCATTTTTAAAACTAATCTTTTCAATGAATAAAACTATAATTTTAGAAAATATTTTGAATTTGCTAGATCCAAATTGACCATATTTTACATACATTTTAATTAAGAAAACATGCAACATTTTCATTAAGCACAAATTTAATGATGATTGCATTTTTATGCAAAATTTACAAGATTAAAAAAGAGAATTATTGAAAATTACCTTTTAATTTTTGTCATAAAAAATGCATTAACTAACATGCTTCTTTGATATATATAGCTTAAATATTTGATGCTTCGATTCTAATTATACTAGTTCATTCTAATTAATTTTATGGCATTTATTGTTTCAATTAACTGAATGTTATTTTGAGTCTAATATTTATTTTTTTATGTTTTTAGGCGAAGCAATACATTTAGCGCGAGATTTCGGTTATGTGTGCGAAACGGAATTCCCGGCGCGTCAAATAGCAGAATATTTAAGTAGAAACCATTCCGACCCCTCAGACATGTATCGAAGGAAAGAATTGGTTTTGGCCACAAAGTAAGTCAATGCTTTACTATCTATTCCATCACTATTAAGAACACTTAAAACAACTCTGTCTTCCAACGAACCCTTTCCCGGAAAAATCTGATTCTCACAGTTTTAATAAATGAGTTACTTATAAATTGTATTGAATTTGTTATAGTGTTTAACTCAATGGTTGACAGAACCACTTGAGAATGATTTGAGATTCTGAGTCAATATTTCGAATTCCTTTCATTAGTTTAGTCGAGCGATTAATTTAAGTCATCGGTAAGAATATATCGATAGAAATGATTATTATTTGTCTGCCATGTCTTATAACTCGGAATAAGTTCAGTGCTCCTCATCTCATGGCTTAAATACAATCCACTCTATAGTCACTAATTATTTTATTAAGTAATTAATCTGAAATTTATTTGCTTTAATCGCAATTTTCAGATATTATTCATCAGAATATGTTCTATCAGTATATTTAAAATGACATTTTCGACACTTAGATCTCAACTCAGATATAATATCTTTGATTTTGGAGTTATTTTAATTTTATGATAAGACCAGATTAAACACCTTTCCTTCCGATATAACGACAAATTCTTGCGTTTTCAGAGGCAATTTGTCTGCAATTCAGACTCATTTTTATTATTATTCGAATGAAATGAGGATTTTATTACAGAAATAAATTGGTTTTAATGTTTGATTAATTCAGAAGTAATCAGACAATTGTTTTGTTTTTGCATCGATTCCTTGAGTTGACAAACGGTTGGAGTTTTCTTATCTCGGTTTTAGTGGATTTTATTGTTCAATCAATTAAATTACGTTATATTTATTACCGATTTTTGCGGAACAACTGATTTTCAATCAACTTATAAATTGATTTCGTTGAAAGGGGAGGAGTTGTGGAAGTCATGAGTTTCGATAAAATGACAAATAACCCAATTTTGACGATTTTATGTCTTTTATCTGAAATTATAGGCAAACGTTGAAAGAGTTTATCGATTTGCTCAATCAGGACCGGTCGCCTCTCTGTAATACTCGGCCACAGACTATATTAGAGCCGAACATTCAGAGAAATTTGACGCATTTCTCACTTATTACACACGGATTCGGAAGTCCAGCGATTGTGGCAGCGCTCACATCAGTGCAGAACTTCTTGACTGAGTCTCTCAAATACCTCGAAAAGCAATTAAGTAGTTATCAAACGGCTACCGGTGCTCACGTCTCCAACGCTACCGGCGTCGACACCAAGAAAGAGATCGATTTAGTCAATAAAAAATAGATGACAATTGACGAGCATTTATGACATACCTGTGCCACCAATACATTAGGCAATATTAGAGATAAGACTGCAGTATATTCTGTACAATAATATTAAGCATTGGTTTGTCAGCCGATCGTCAATACTGTTCGCTATACTCACTGTTTGGCCATAAACTCACACATTATTTGATTGATTGGATTCAAGCGATTAAACCAAAGCTTCACTTTTAGCCATAAAATGACTGTTCGTTTAGTTATTAGTGTTTTTAATGAATCAAATCTGCCGTCAATTTTGTCGCCAAATATCACATTCGCTTCAATTCGTATTTTATTTTAAAGTCGACCCAAAAATACATAAATCACTCATTTTATTAATTATTATATTATTATTGATTTAAATGTTTTTCATTTCAATTTAATTATATTTCAGTTTTATTTTTCGCTCCTTTTGTGCGTAAAAAGCGTTTAAATGTACAGAAAAATTATAAACTTTTATTGATATATTCGGTGCTTCGGATTCGGTGGAAAACTATTTAATCATAGAATTAAATGTCAGATCAAATGAGTTCTTAAGACTAAATCAAATTATTTGTAAATCGGTTGTCGAAACTGAAGTCGAGTTTACTGTTAGTTAAACTGATTTTAAGATCAAATGTGAACTAAATATTTGGCAATAAATTAAAATTGTTTCGAATAAATGATGAATTTATCAATAATTGACTCAATCAGTGTTCAAATTGTATCATAAAATACATCAAATCATTGTATCTTTGACTCGATTCACGAATATCTCATTTTTGTATAAATTAATGTTTTAAACGAATGGCAATATTTGTGACTGTTTTCGATGTTTTCCACAAACATATGAATAAATAATACATTTATTAATTGAACAAAATTTCAAAACTGTGGGCAAAAGACTTACAAAAAGACAGATAAGAGTCGAATCCACAAGTTTTTAATGGAACGAATCGGGAGTTTATTATTGTCTTGACTTTAAAAATAAACGAATAGATATTATATATTATTTTTCGTTGTTCTGTAATTTGTTTCGTGTGAACCCTTTAGGAAGCATTTGATTGAATTCAATAAAATATTAATCGATTCGATAATACTAATCGTCTTTTACTTATTTTCTCCTATATTTGGTTTAAATAAATTATAGTTTAAAATAGAATAACTATTTTTTAATTAATTCCAAAAAATTGTTTTTATCAAAAGAGGTCACAAACATTATTAACGAATAAATTAACTTTAAATTCACAACAGATTTGTTTAACAACTGTTCGGACTATAAGTCATAAAAGCGATCAATGATTAGTTTACTTTTAATGAGATAAACCAAAGCGACCTCGCTTATTTAATATCCATTATATCTTTTCGTGGAGACTATCATTAAATGTTTTTTGTTATCAGTTGTCACCGCTTTTTGATTGAGAATCAAATAATACTCGAATTATAGTCAAGTTTTAGCCTTTTCTATATTTAACCAACGAATACATCGATAATCTTTACTATAATTTTCGAATCCAACCACAACTCGGCCTAAAAAATAAAAGAGTTCTCAGGAAAGCATACTCAGGAATAACCAAGTTCTGCCTTATTTCAAAGAGGTGTTTTCTAAAAAAATCCAGGAACTCATATAACTAATTTATACCGTATACATTTTTGAATTAAATTTAATCATTTAATTTAGATTAGTTCATTAATTAAGTTTAAATATTGCTAGATACCGTTTCAATCCTTTTTTTTGACAAAGTTATAAAAACTAAGGAATTTTGGATTCATATTTTCCATAATTTCCCAATAAAGAGTGATTCTCGTGTGAGTAAATCACTTGGGTCAGTGTCCTGGCGTGTAGTGTGTGTGTCCTGGTGCTTATTCTCACAAACTACTCAATTTGTGACAATTTTGGATCTTTAATCGACTCATTTAAACATCGATTTATAGAATAAATTTAGTGATCATTCAAACTCATATTTCGGTCTAAATTTTATATATCAAAGAAAGTAAGTATTAACAAGATACTTAAAGAAACCAAAATTCAATTCTATTTGGTTTCTTTTCAATTTTAGTTCATTCTCTTATGTAAAATGACCAAAACTTTCTGTCTTTCTGTTTAATATTTTTACTTTATAACACTCTTTAACTCGCAAACCATTTTTTGTGAGCGTTTGTTAGTGCCTTGTACATTTGGTTAAATTTTCTATAATTGATAGTTAATCTGATTATATTTGAGTTTTGGCGAAATTTGAATTACTTTTGCTGGGCAAATGTAGCAAGCAGAATAAACAAGTCAGTTTATTCAAAGTAAAAATACAATGTACACTAAAATTTTGTGACTAAATGCTGAAAAATTGATACAGTTCATACAGTTGAATACAGTTTGTATGGGACGGGTAGCGACGCCTCCAATCTAAACATTGAACTCACGTTACGTTTTGTTTACATTCGTTTGATTTAAAATCTAAAACAAAAGTGTTTTAACTGTTAAACTATTATGACGGACAAAATAATGAATGACCTCAAGAAATTAGATTTATATGAATTGCTTGGGGTTTCTATTGATAGCTCTGAACAAGAAGTAAGTTTCTACTTTAACAAATTCTTAACAAATCTTTATAATCTATTGATTGATTATTTTTAAATTTAGATCAAAAGTTCTTACCGTCGTTTAGCGCTCAGTTGTCATCCGGACAAAAATCCCGATAATCCGACCGCTATTGAGAGGTTCCATCAATTGTCAAAAGCATTGGAAATTCTCACCGATGAGACCGCAAAGGTTTGGCCAAAAACTATTTTGTATTCACATTTCATTATAATAATCAATGAATTTTGTTTTGTTATTCAGAGCGCTTACGACCGACTCCTTAGGGCTCGAAAGGCAACTGTTATAAGACATCGAAAGTTAGACCAAAAGAGACAAAAACTTAAAGACGATTTAGAGGCGCGGGAGAGGGCCGCCAAAGAAGAAACACTCTCTGAAGCCGAGGCTACCGCTCGTTTTAATAAAGAGATTGAAAGACTCCGAAGGGAAGGATCCAAACAACTGGAAACTGAAAATGAAATTATGAAACAGAAAATTCAAGAAGAGATCCAACGAATGGCTCAAATGAGTCTCAATAAGAGTAAACTTATGCCTAAACTTAAAGTCATTAAGAAATCCAAAACATTTGTTTTCAGTGAACAAAATCTTAGAAATTATTTTAATATTTATGGAGAAATCGATTGTTTAGTTTTGACCAAAAATAATAAGAAAGCGTTAATTGAATTCATTGATTATAAACAAACCTTAAGTGTTTACAAAAGTCGCGAACAATTCAAAGACTTGTTTCTCATTGAATTAATTGGAGACATACCCGAAGACAGTGAAAAAGAAGTTATTGATTTGGATAATGAACCGTCAATTGAAAATCCAAGTTATAGCACTGATTATGAAAATCTGGTTCTAATGAATCTTAGAAGAGCTGAAGAAAGAAAACAATTGATTCAACAAATCCAACAAAATGATTGAAACGCTTTTCACGTGAATTGCAGATCATTTCTGGCAATTATTTGACTTACAAATCGACATAAACTGGTAGTCACTGCACAGACTTTAATTCATTGAGTGATTGTTTTTTCTCATATTTTCTCGTATTTTGTATTTAATTTAATTTTAGATTTTGATCTTATTTTTATTAAATATTTATTTTTGATAAACGAATCCGAATACAAATATCCTAAAATCAATTTCCAAATACCAAAAGTGAGGACAAATTTAAAAATAATGAATAGATATACAGTTGAGAGGGTACCGGTGTAATGGAACCGGTGCTTTTAGTTTTATTCTGGAACATTGATTACTGGGAATGATGACTTCATATTTAAAGGTTAGTAATTATAATGAAAGGATCTAGTTGTTGCTCATTTTATTTGACGGAAGCGATCACTATTATCGACGATAAGATATTAGATGTGAGATAAGACTGAATTTTGTTTATCGATTAAATGTTTAAATTTAGACCAAAAAGTGTTTGAAAGAAATGATTTCCCAAAAGATGCATTGTTTGAGTCAATAAGTGATGCTTTTTGTGCTCAGATGTGTGACATAATGTGATACTTCTCTTGACGTTTGGATGGCATCGACAGCACCTGCGCTCTCACTTTCATCTCATATAACGTTCCAAACGCTATATTCTGTTAATCTTCTAATTGGGTTCCAAATATGTGTTTTAATAATAAATTGTTTTGATTCTAAACCTATTACTCGATTTCCTTCGATATTTGAATACAATTCGATCAACAAATTAATGAACAAATTATTATTTATTATTATTATTTCGAATCATTTGAGTTACAGTTTTTGTTAAATTGATGGATAAATTGTGAAAATTGTTAAACAATTATGGAATTGTGTGGTTCTTGTGTTGAACTAATAATTTCTGATTTCAAAAATCAAAACCAATCGAAATCCAAACTCAACTCTATTTATAATCTTTTAATCAAATCATCGAAAGCCACAAATAATTTCACTCTTGAGTCAAGATATTTATCTTTCTTCAAAATCATCAGAAAATTCGAATCAATTAATTAAATAATTGAAAATCAATTCGATTATGAAAAAAGTTTGAGTAAACGAGTTATGATTATTGATTGTTAGCCTTAATATGAAAATTTAAAACATTTGACTAATTGAGGAATCATTTAACTGATTCTTTCATTGCTTGAAATCAAGTCTTCCATTACTTGTAATCAAGTCTTCCATTACTTGTAATCAAGTCTTCCATTACTTGTAATCAAGTCTTCCATTAATAAATGTGATATAAATTTAAATATGATTATAAATTCTTCAAAGTTTTTGTCTTCAATTTAACAAAAGGTTTGAATTTATTAATTGTTAAAAGAGGTTGTCTTCCGATTACTATTAGTTTTGATAATTCTAATAAAGCAATAAAAGCATTAAAAGCGACGAACAAATCGTTGACAATAAAGTGATTCGCAAAAATTGAGACTATTTTCGAAGAGCCAAAAAATGGAACAAAAGTTAGGACAATTGGTTGACGTGTGGCACACCATTCAAGACAAAGTACAGAGCCGTTTGCCCAGTTCTTGTACTGAAGCCACAGAGAAAGTCCATTTCAATAGACATGGACACTCTCGAGGAGACCATGAAATGGCTTCCTTCAGAAGTTTCGACAGACCTGATGGTCAAATGGGAACGGCTGAAGGCTTAACTGAATTTTCCGGTGAAATGGACGAATATGATCCGTCAAAAATGAATGGAATGGTTGGAAATGAATGCGCTGGTGAATTTGGAGAGGGTGGTAAACCAGGAGCCAAAATTTCTGAATGGCAAGCTGGTTGGAATGTTACTAACGCTATCCAGGTACACCTAATCTTTTCTGAACAAAACATTAATGAATTTGTTCGATTCAGGGAATGTTTATCGTTTCTCTTCCATATGCTGTTCTTCATGGGGGGTATTGGGGGGTCTTTTCGCTAATATTTGTTGCATACATCTGCTGTTATACGGGAAAGATATTAGTGGACTGTCTTTATGAACCAAATGAGAGAGGTGAACTTATCAGAGTCAGGGACAGTTATGTCGGTATTGCACAAACATGTCTGGGTGAGAAATACGGCGGAAAATTGGTGAACACCGCTCAGATTATTGAGCTACTAATGACCTGCATCCTTTATGTGGTCCTCTGCGGTGACTTATTGATTGGCTCCTTTCCAGAAGGGATTATAGATCAAAGATCTTGGATGATGATCTGCACAATGCTTCTTCTTCCCTGTGCTTTTCTCACAGACCTCAGAGCTGTCTCTACTCTTAGGTTTGTTTGAAGAATAAGTGACGAAAACTAAAGAAATTTTTGTTTAAAGCTTTTGGTGTACTGTCACTCATATTATAATCAATATTATAATATTTGGCTATTGTTTTACTGAAATTGGGAACTGGCAGTGGTCCAAGGTACAGTGCTGTCACTCTATAAGAATTTGCTCTATATATATTTACAAACTTTAGGTTACATTTCGATTGGATGGCCAAACTTTTCCGATTACATTAGGAATCGTTGTCTTCAGTTATACGTCACAAATATTTTTGCCGGGACTGGAGGGCAATATGGCAGACCGGTCAAAATTTCACTGTATGCTTGACTGGAGTCACATTACGGCCGCAATTTTTAAAGTAATATTACTTTTAATGCTTTTTAATTAACTATTCTATAAGTTTATGCATTAATACGAGAATTGAATTTCTTTTTATTTTTTAGGCGCTCTTCGCTTACATTGGATTCATGACATTTGGCGAAGAAACCCAAGAAGTGATAACAAACAACTTACCAGGCAAAGGATTCAAGATAATGGTCAATCTGTCTCTTGTTATTAAAGCATTGCTCTCATATCCACTCCCATATTACGCTGCGGCCGGTCTTTTCGAATCCGCTTATTTTCGAGGAAAGCCAACTGACGAAAGACCAGACGGAGAAGGAAATCAGCCTTTTCCTACCTGTTGGGCCAGAGATAACGATTTAAGAGTATGGTCCGTAGCTCTCAGAGTTATCTTAATTTTGTTCACAATGTTTATGGCGAGTAAGTGATTGCCTGTCTTTTCAGTTATAAGTATATAAGAAGTTAATTAATTTATTTGTGATTAGTATCGATCCCACACTTTGCTCTCCTGATGGGTCTGATCGGATCGTTTACGGGCACAATGTTGTCATTTGTATGGCCGTGCCTCTTCCATATGAAACTGAAATGGGAAACCCTTGATTTCAACACAATAACCTGGGAAGTTTTTATTATATGCGTCGGAGTGTTCTGCGGCATAATTGGAATCATCACCAGTTTCGCAGCGCTGGTGGACGCCTATCATTTGCCACTTCCATATCCATATCCAGGTCAACATCCAATTCAAGGATAGAATTACTTTTAATGCAATCAATGATTCATATTATTTAAACCGAAGGTTTGCTTAAATCTGTCTTTAATTTCCACGAATTTTTTGGTAAAAATTATTCAATTTTTAAGTGAAATTTTATTTTTGGGCTAATCTTTAGTAAAGAACAAAGAAATTACACAATAATTTAGATATCATTTTACTTATCAAAGACTCGAAACTTATTTTTTAATTTTTGAGGTTTTTTCGCCTTAAGATTGTCATAAAGTTATGTAATCTCCTCATTGTTAGAGATATTAATATTACTATTATATCCAAATATATATATATATAAATATGAGTCTTAATTATATTAAGGAATGTGTTGACAAACAAACATTCAAAGCGTTGTTAGCAATCTATCAATAATTAAAACATAACATAACTGGATGTCAATCAATAATCATTAGAAACTAATTGATTCCACAAATATTTATCGAAAGAATTCAAACCAATTCATCGATAATTTTGATTTAGATTTTTGTCAAATTCCATAAGTTATAGAAAACAAATTTTATTATTTATTTTGATAGACAAATGACAAAAATATCTATTGATTTGAGCCAATTGTCACAAAAACCAACGAATTTGCTTGAGTCGATTGCCCCAGTTACAAGTTCCCATTTAGAACTGACTAAATTGAACATGTCTCAGAAAATGTCAATTAAGGCAATCAATAACTGTCATAACTGTATATGAACTCAAATTTTAAAATCTTTTAAATTAATGATTTATTTCAAACAAAATAACTATAAATTGTGAAAATTATTTGTAAAAGTCTTCCCTACGATTAGGTGTGAGTTCTTTTCTATGGTTAGGAGTTAACCCAATCGACGCTATACTGAATAATAATTCATTTAATACATATTTGAAGAATAACTGTTTGAAAAGAAATTATTTATTTTGTTTGAATTCATCAAATGTTTAATTAATATGATTTGCTTTGACAACTTCAACAAAACTTTTATGAAAACAAGTCTTCCAAAGTCTATGATCTTGTCTTCCATTATATGAATAAGAATTTAATGTTAAAACAATTAGTATTGAAATGTTTTATGAAAACATATCTTAATTAGGAATGGGGTCGCCCTATGAATCACTTTATTATTATAATTCAAATCAAACAAAATATAAGATTAAAGAAGTCTTAACTTTATTGTGAATCGTATTGTTTGAAAACATTGTAATTATATTCACGATATTTATCAGTCGTTTAAATAATAAATATTTAATATTATTACTAAAATATAATTTAATTCGTATTTTTTTGCGAAAAAATTACAAATGAAATTCAGACAAAATTCAAGACAACGGAAGAAACAATTTTTGATCAAATTTACAATAAGTCGAGTATTTGTGCACTCATTTCAACAAATATTTCAAATAATTAAACAAAAATTTACAGAAATTAATGGCACAAAAATAAGTGATTGTTATGTGAATTGACTCAAACGAGTTGTCATTTTTGATTGAAATTTAAACAAATGATTACATATATGTTATGGTCTGCCGTTCATCCAAGGACTCCAACGAAGAACTCCGAACTTTTAAGTGATTGATTGCGGAAACGGATAGCAATACAGTGAAAACCTTCCAATTAAAGCACCAAATATTACATTTTATTCCCAATTCAAGGCTTTTCTAATTTAATTTTAGCTCAAAATAATGCATACTTGGAATAAGAGAAATCCACCGAACGAACCAATCCATTTCATTCTGTGCAAATATAGCCAATCAACTAATTTCTCTTTGCATCCAATCTATTCAAACCAAAAATTTTAATTTCTATCTTATAGTAAGGACTAAATCCAAACCCTATTAGGTTCTCGAATGGGAGTCACAATAGAGTCAGGACTCGTCCCGTTTCTTATATATTCGATCCGATAACAGCTTTCATCGATTGGATCCAATTTAGCCGCGAATTCACTGAGACCTGTGATACCACAGCATTGGAACTGATATTCGCAATAAAATTATAAAAATTTATTAATTTATTCAATTGGAATGAGAGACAGAATAAGTGAGAACCTGCTCTTGAATTATATTTCTAGTCCTTTGGTTTACTTCATCCCATCCTTGAGTCACGATATCAGATACTTTGGTCTTCAGAATACTTAATGAAATTATTCCTCCGATTTCAGCGGCGATCGTTAAAACACATAAAAATAAAAACTAATTTCAAAGAAAATGTTTTAATTAAAGCTTTAATGTAATCGAAAATAAATTGTTTGTTAATTAATGGATAAAATTCTTCTAATTACTCGTCTTTCAGATAAAAACTATAAATAATTGAATTTGTAACGGTTGTTGTGATTTGAAAGTTTGAATTCGCGCGCTTTCGCTGAGCTGTTGTTGTATTCGAATTTGGCGGTCACGACTACCACGTGGGCCCATCCTTAAGGGCGTTCCCACTTTGAATGTGTAGAGCCAAAATGGCGGACATCGAGAAGACAATCGCTGACCAGTGGACAAATGTGCGGCAAAAGTAGGGAAACAACGAACACAAAACAGCACAAAACACTTCAGGATTGGGTTAAACGGGAACTCACTTTCATCCGTGTCTTTCTAAGACAACTGATCCGGTGA
>JAQGAR010000058.1:0-28846 GCA_034697865.1 Oribatida sp. | reverse complement strand
CTCACGGACTCATCACTTCCTCTTCATTTGTCCAAAACGGAAAGTTTGCAGTCATTGGAACTTATGACGGAAGGATTATCTTCTATTCCACGGATCAGCTCAAATATTTTACGCAAATCCATGTGAGCGGAAGCGGAAAGAATAACAGTTCGACTCAAATATCAAATGCGAACTCTGGTAGCGATCGGCGGCGTCGCGGCAATAATAATAAGGTTACGGGAATCGAAGGCGTCGACGACAATAAGATTTTAGTCACTACTAATGACTCTCGTCTTCGACTCTACGATTTGAGAGATCTATCGCTTACCTGTAAATACAGAGGTCTGGTAAACCAGTCCAGTCAGATAAAGGCCTCCACCTCTCACGATAGCAAATACATTATCTGTGGCTCAGAGAACGCATCTTTCTATATATGGAGGCTTCAGGACAACACCACAATAGGGCAGCGCCGCGACCGCAATAAGCAGTATGAGTGCATTCGATTACTTCCGCCCCAACCCATGCACTCAATTCAAGATTCGATGCAAATGCCAGCTCCGCCTCAAATGACCACTAAAATAGTGACTTCTGCTATCTTTGCACCCGTTCCCCAACAGATCGATGAAACCGCTAAATATATTATAGCCGTCGCGGACTTCAACGGTAATATCAAAATTTTTTCAAAGTAATCTTCCGCTCAATAATTGGATATTATTTCCAAAAGAATCCGAAATATATATTCTTTTTATTGTTTTTCTAATCTTATGTTTGTTTTAGTTTTTACTAATTTTATCGATAATTGTGTTCGAAATTCATATTTTATTTAAATTTATTCTCAATTCAAATAATAACCCAAAGAATTAGTTTATATATAAATCTGGAAATTATTTGTAAAAAAGTTTGATTGAAAACAATAACTATTAGAGAAAACTAAGGCTTAAAGAGAATTTCAAAAATAACTATAAATATCTATAAATATTAATCATATATTTTCCTAATTTGTGATTAAAATAAGAGATAAATAAATTTAAATTCAAAATGTTTTCAAATAAATTTTTTAAATTATTGATTATTGCTATTTGGAATTAATTTGCAGACAGTCTTCTGATGCATCTTCGACCTAGAGCCATTCTGCTTAAATCCTTGTTAATTTAATGGGCTCACTTTGTCTAGCAAGTTTTTTTTGGGGAAAAAAATTTAATATAGAGAATTTGAAAAATTGAGGTAAACTTACTCGTGGTATGTCGCGTTTAACAATCAAGACCTAAATAGTTTTATAGGTTAAGACTAAAGACCTTTATAAGTTAATCGGGAATTAATTTTGGAGTTAAGGAGTACTGGTTACTCTAAATGCCAAAAAGTTTGCTTTTCAAATTCTAATATATACAAGGTACACATAGAATGTGTACAGTGCTTTTAAGCCATTGTTTGTTCTATAAATGAATGTTATAACGTGTGTCTGACAAATACCTTTTTTATTAAGAATATCTTACCTTATGATTGAGTTAAGTTACCTGAAGGCACACATTTCAAAGAGATTGTTGAGAGTCGCATTCTGTCCCATTATCTGACGTTTAGTCTAAACTCTTAAATTATCGGCGAATCACAAAATAAAGTGATCTTTGATTGAATCGATTAAAAGAGAATTGAAAGACAACTAAAAGGAATCGATTAAAGACGCGATTAATCGGTTCAAAAAAGTATTTTTACTTTATATTATATAATGATTTATATATAAATTAAAATCGATGACAAAAATTAAAATCAATTACATTATAATACAACTGATATTTACATTAATTAACAGAAACCTAAGATTTATTACAATTAGAAAACAGAAGTTTAGAAAAACTATTCATTTGAAGCGCAAAAACCTTTTAACAAACAATATATGAAATTTGCGTTCAAATGATTAATGTTTGCAATTATAAGAAGTAATTTTCACAATTAGTTATTAATAACGATAACTCGACAGTAATTTACAAAATCAAACAAATCTTAATATTCACACAATTATTGTCTAACAAATTGTGAAACAAAACAATTGGAATTCTATCCCAAACTTCGAGTCAAAAATTAAGTAAAATTACAGAGAAGTTAATGAAAAGTGACAATAGATTTGACAATAATTTAGAATTTGGTCTCAAATGAAGAACTGTTTTATGAATGACTTTAAAAATACATTCGACGAAAAATACTTCAAACAATTTCTTTTCAGTTTTAAATCTCTTATGAGAAAATAGTTTTGGAATTAATTGAGAGATAATTTCAAAATTTAAATCAAACATATTCTGAGAATTTCTTAAATATAACTCATTTTCGAGAATTCAAATACTCTTTAGAAATATGAGAAAATATATATAAATTAGAAAATAAAGTCTAGAAATCAAATGCAGAATATTTTAAAACAAAAGTCGTTTAAAATTAAATAAATGTTTTGATTGTAAACGAGATAATTAACAAAAAAATCGGCGATTCGCGCAAAATCCTTAATCAAAAGTATAGTGGAATTTATGAGAAAAAATAACTTTTCATCGAATCAAAAGTCAATGAATGAGAGAATGTCTGAAACCTGAGGACTGGTGTCGTCTCATATCGATGTCATTTTTAGCTGAAGCCATGAGTGCGTCCTCTTCGTTATTTTGTTGGCCCCGCGTTCGCAACAAACTGTTATTCCTGTTATAAAAACCATTATTTTTGCCTCTCGTCAGGTACTGTCCTCTTTGGGAATGACTATTATTTGTATTTTTGTTGAAATAATCAAACTCTTGCGAAGAGTCACACAATTCAGTCGTTTCATTGAATGTCCTGTTGTTTAAAACACAATCTGTTAGTAAATATAAGAATTTTAAATAATTGACTGACATTTTTGTCGGACTTTTGTCAGGAGATCTCTCGGAATATAATTCTGGATCTAATCGACGTTTGAACACTTTATTGATCTTTTCTTCGATATCTGTGTTAACGACAATAATATTAATGTTTTAACGATTAGATCATTGGAAGAACAAAATTGATTACCCAATGAAAGTTTGCCCAATGAATCATGTGAATCTTGTTCCTGTTTCTTCTTTGGAATCTTATAACCACTCAGATTGGAACGGGTTAGCACTGGTACTAATGTTGTGAATGGCTTTTGTGCGACATCTTTGTTCGAATTGATGACATTTGATGGAGACATCAATTTTGGCTTAAGAAGAGAACGGGGGGACTGTCGGTAATTGAGACCAGATTTCCTATCCGGTGAACAAACCTTTACTGGAGGACTGTCTGAGTTATTGTGCAAACCATTCACTGGCACTGAATTGTATTTGATTTGATGTTTAGGTGACGACAAACCATTTATTGGTTTATCGCTTTTGCTTTTGTTTATAGAATTATTTATTGGACTATTGTTTGGACAGTTATTGATCGCCGATTGCACTCCATTAATGGGTTGCGGAACCGGTTCAGTTTCGTCTTCATGTTTGCGCTTAAGATGTGATGAGATATAGAATTTTGCGTATGGATTGGGTTTCCGTTTTTGGATTTGTTCACATTTAGTCAGTTTTCGCAGTTGTCTCACAACACAATTAGTTCTGTTCTTGTCTTCACTTTCATTGAGATTATAGATAACAGAATTATCGATTATATCACAAACAAGTTTTTTTGTCTCTTCGGTCAACGGAACACTCTTTGAAGGCGTTTCGTTCGCATTCACTCCTATTTTCAATAAATACTCAATTAATAAATTCTCATAAATATATTTAAATATCTGAAAATTTCACTAATTAGACAACCCGTTAGCATTCTCTTCCCTCCCCTTTCCCATCATTCATCAATTGATTTTTCACGCAAAAGTATTAAAGCAAATGCTTTTTAGTTAAAAGAATTAGTTGTCATCAAAGGGTAAGAACTGGACATTTATTGCATGCATAAGAATCAATGAAATTGCGTTTATTATAAATTGTTTGAATGAAAACTAGTTAACTATCAATTAAATATTGAAATCAACAAACGATTGGATAATTGAATTAAAAATAACTGAGTTTTTGATTATAAAATATAAATATAATAAAAGACTAGAATTTAATTTAAAGCTCACCCGTAAAAGAAGTTAATGTGTTTTCAACAGTCGACTGATGAGATGAAAGCCAATTGCGTTTGACTTTTTCGCGCCGACATATCATATAACTGAGGTTTCGGATGCGCTCCAAATCAACCCTTAAGCGGAGGATTTCATTTCTCTGCTGCTGTTGTTGTTCCTGGAATTGTGCCGAAGAGGTCAACTTAATGAGTGACGCGCCGTAGTTAGACGTTCGCTTCAATTTCCAGTATTGCACAATGAAGTCCAGGTAATGAAAGTTTTTGTTCTGTGCGTAACTCGGCTTCAGTCGAATCAACTGTCGAACAAATTGGTCATTTCCATTGAAACCAATCCCTCCATAACTTACCTCTTGTTGTACTTTATTTATATCGATATATTTCCAAAAGTCATTCTCGTGTTTGTCCTCTTCCTCGGGCATAGAAGTGGCGATTTCAATCTCGTGCTGAGTTTTTGTTGTCGAGGAAAAACTGTTTGACTCACTTTTGACTCTGAATAATGAGAATTACGTAATTAATAATAGTTTGTTATCAAGTATTGAGAGGACGGACTCAATATTTCCATCGTCGTCGACGTCTCCCTTTTCGGTGTGTTTTTTGCAGTAAGACTTGAGTTTCACTCCTTTTGTTTTATCGCTTTCGACAATAGCTTTCATTTTGAGCTTATGATTGAACGCACAGATCACGTGATAAGCGATTTTGCAGGTCTTCACCTAATTATCATTATAATACATTAAATTGATGACAATTATTTCATAGAAATGCGTACCGAACACTGAATGGGTGCGCCCTGTTTTACATTGCAGAGAGAACAGACGAGATTCCATCGCGTTTGAGGTATTTGTTTGATTTTGGTGATGGGTTCCATTGTATTGACACAACCGATACTAACTTCGGGTACCCATAGAGCACAGGATACGTGAGCCCATTGTTTACCACTACTGGTCGGCTTTAAGGCACCGCCAAAGTTCGGACACAAAACACAGGAAATGTTTTTCTGACAGCCTTTGAAAGAATGGTTTATTACTTTAATTTTATTAATCTATTGAATAAGAAACTGACCGAACTCTTTGCAGGGACGGCATAACCAGTCTCCCTCTGGGATTTCAGTGATGCCATAGCAGGCCTGATGGACGCATATATTGCACAGATCGCAAAACACCATTTCGTTGCCCTCTTCGGCGTCAGGACTACGACAGACGTCGCAAATAATGTGATCGTCGTATTCGATGCCGACCTGTCGGGCCTTTATATTTCGGGCGCACTGCTGTTCCAATTGGTTAATCGCCTCTTCCAATTGATTATCACTGATTTGTGGTGTGTTATCGCATTCAGTCATCCCTTCCAACCAACACAAATCCTGTAAATCTAATTCATAGTTCGAAGCGATTGGTTCCGATTCGGAAGAGTTCTGAACATTAAAATATAGTTAACAATAGTTTTATGAAATAATTTAAGTCCAGACAAACTTTGATTAGCTTTTTGGGCAATTTGAAGGGCTGTTCACTGGTCTCAACTTCGCGAAGAACTTTCACATCGGGATCGGCTAAATGGTCGGGATTTACGGGTACCTGTACTCCTTTTTCCCACTCCTCCCGCCACGAATCAGTTATCGGTAGATAATCTTCACGATTCAGTTGTTCCGTATCCGCCATTTTCATAGCTTTTGAAGAAAAGAGAAAATTTTAAATTCAAATAATCAAATACTAAGATTTTTGGCGCCAACTCATAACTCACCAGAAATCAGATCTTTACGGAAGAGTTCGGCCGGTTTTTTACGATAACCGAAGTTATAAATACGAGATTTATTCATATTATTCATATCGTTGACTCGACAGCAGTCTATTGGACACAAAAACAAAAAATGAGTCAAATTTATGACATTTAAGTCAATTCGACAAAAGCTAATCAATACCTGGTTTTAAACGTTTGGATGCATTTGTCTCGTCTTCACTACTGATCCCTACTTTGCTTCGACTTCTTTTACCTATAAATTGGTTGAAAAATAAATTGAAATCAATAAATAATTCATTTGTTTTTGAATAATTTGAATTTGATTTTCAAAATCAATTCAAAGTTTGGAATGAAATTCTATGAAAATGTGAGACAATACCCGATTGATTTGTGGCCGGAGCCGAAGACGAGCTCATAATAGGTGTAATCAGTGATTGCAATTAATTAAAAATTTACAAGTTTTTGCACAAAATTTATTTGAAATCATCTCTCAATTGATTCAAACCATATTCAAAACGACAGCCATTTTGAAAGTATTTGTGTTTTTCTCAATGTTTTCAATGCTTTTCGTAGACGTATTTGAGTAGAGAGTCACGTGACGTGAATTCTTACATAATATCAAACTCTGATGTAATCGTTTAATAACACTGTCTCATAGATTCTCTCTATCAGTGGAAACACCAGTTGGGGGACACCACTTGGGGATACCCTTTGCGCGCTATATCCCAATCGATTTAAATGAATTTTTTTCAAAAAATTTAATGTTTTTGGATTGAAATACAATAAATGTTATTAATTAATGAAACAATAAAAATAAATACATTAATTTTGATTTTTAATTATTTAAATGATGTTTATTTGTGTAAAAGCTTTTAGACAATTAATGAGCGCTTTATTTGAATTATTGACAATTATTATTGTACTCAATGATGGAACTAATCATTTGTTCAAATTATTAATAAAATAGATCATGCTAAAATTGGTTCAATGGTTTGGATAAATTGTCTCAACTTTTAGAAATCATCGGCAACATAGTCGGGGTGTACCACTATAATTGGGTCCGGAGTGGAGTCCTTCTCCGATTCTGTGCCCATCGGTTCCGCTGATTGAAGCGCTATTAAAATGTGATCCGTATTTATGAGTTTGTCGATGACTCGATCGCAAACCAATTTCTTTTGGACCAAATCGGCTTCAGTTTCGATGTCTTGAGACTGATTGAGATACCAATCAATTAATTCGGAGCGTTTGATGCCATCACTCTCTCCCTCTTCGATACGGATTTCTTCTCTTTGAAGTCGAATTACAAATATATTAGTCATTGATTTGTAGACATCGTATGGAATCTTAAGACTCGAAGGAGCGGTTTCTGTAGTCTCTTGAGAGTCGAGTTCCATACTCTGATCGGCATTATCTTCATCTTCATTGTTGTCGTCGTTGTCTATAAGGTTGACATCGGGCTGATCTATTTTGAGGATAGACTTATTAAGGAGACGCGACGCCTCTTTGATGTGTTTGGTCTCAACAAAATCGCTGCAATGCATTCTCGCCATCGCCTCAGAAAGTCTTATAAGTGATTCCAATTGTCTGACAGTTATACGCCAGGATTGTTTGTTATTCTTAAAGCCGCCCCCATTATCACAACCTGAGAGACGCAACTGTTTATAGGTCTCAACCAAAAACTTTTCTGATTCTAAAGTAAGCTTTGGTTTGAACTGACGCGCGAATCGAATGTAGTTCTTCAGATCAGCCAATGTATACGTCAGGTCTTCACTGTTATCAACTGATCCGTTATGCATATCAATAATTCGTTCGGCGATCGCATAATCAATGGTTTCATTACATTCGTCCAAAAGAATGAAAAATAAGTCGAATCTCGACATAATTGGAAGAGAAAATGAAAGGTTGTTTCGAAGGGATTTAGATTTGTCATAAGTGCCTCCAATAGGATTGGCCGCCGCCAGGATTGAAGTCCTAGCATTAAGTGTGGCCTTAACTCCTGCTTTGGTGATGGAAATGGTTTGCTGTTCCATAGCTTCGTGAATCGCAATTTGATCCCTTATATCCATTTTATCGAATTCATCGATACAACAGATTCCCTGATCGGCGAGCATCAGAGCACCGGCTTCAATAACAAAACCTCCGTCTTCATCTCTTACTACAGCCGCAGTCAAACCCGCAGCAGTTGAGGCCTTACCGCTCGTATAAATGGCCCGAATGGGTGCGAAATCGGCAACAATTTTTAAGAACTGACTTTTGGCAGTTGACGGATCACCGACTATACAAACATTGATGTCTCCCCTCAAATGTGTTTCTTCAGTTGTCGTCTTTGGGACGCCTCCGAAAAGTTGCAAAATTACCCCCCTTTTGATGTCTTCGTTACCGAAAATAGAAGGGAATAGACTTTTGGCGATATTTTCATACAAGTTCTTGTCTTTTGTCATTCTCTCGATTTTAATGATCTCTTCCTCTTTAAACATCGAAAAATCCTTTTTGCCGTCATTTTCGGGGTTTCTTTCTTCCAATTGAACGGGTAGTTCACTATTCTCAAGAATGCAAGAACTCGCCAAAAATGCCATTTTATGAGTCATTTCTCGCACTCCCAATGATTTAAGTCCTCTGAGACCTCCATCACCGCCGGCACCGGTCTCTGTTCGAACAAGTCCTCCACTGCCAGCGAGTAGTTGTGCTATATCTGGAACTACGATAAGACAACCGACAAAGTCAGCCCTATCTCCCGGTTGAACGCATTCTACTCGATCTCCACCTCTTATGACAATATCTAGACTTCGAGGAATACAACCTCGTGGTAGATCTGTCTGTAGTTCTTGAATTCTCACTTTTTGGAAATCAACAAATCGGGACTTATGCAGAAGAAGTCGAAACTTTGACCGATTCGAACAAACGGTGTTCCGACAAATTGTTGGAAGGGTGTACTTAAACTGCTGCTCAACATTTGTGACTTCAGTACCGCAGTCGAAGCACTCAAAAGTACCGCTAATCAGCTCCGGATGGACTGAATGCGTACGAACTACTTGACCAACGATTTTGACCAAAGAGGAGATCTTTGAAGCTCTCAATTCTCTGAGTTTAGTTCTGTCGGCGAAATCATAATAACCGACATAAAAATCTTTGTTTTTGATGACATTTAGAGTCAAGTCATCCAATTCTTCGTTTGTATTGTGCTTTTCATCGTTGATGAACGTCGACAGCGATCGACACAAAAACGGATAAAATCGGTAATAATTTGCGGTCACATCGATAGCCAACTCCTGATCGAAGTTTGTCAGGTCTTTAAACGATACAAATAGTGTATTTCTCTCGGGTTTGATCAGTTCCAGGGCTTCTTTCAGATATTTTCTGTCTTCAGTTTCGCTGTTTTGGTCTTTAAATTCCGCCAAAAAATTGCGAAACAATTTTTGGCATTTTTCGGCGAAATCGTCCTTGACTCTTTGGGTTTGAGCGATACGAGTGTCCGACACATCCATTTCAGAGGACTTTCAAGTAATTCTTTGGTTAATCACTGATTAAAAATCAATTAAAAAGTGGTTTAAAAAGTTTGAATCCCTTTAAAGGCTTTTAAAGTTTAAACACTCTTTGAATGACTCTTTTGTGAGAAAAAGCGCCAAAACTTTATTGTGATTCAGACCACAAAAAATGTCGAAATAACCAGATTTTAATCGCGGTTTAAACCATTTTAATTGTAATAAAATATTTTTTGAGTAAATAAAACTATTGATTTATATTTTAAATATTCTTAAACTTAAAATCATTTGTTTATATCTATGGTTTGGTTAAACTACTTGTTTAATAACTAAAACATATGACTTATTATTTATTGACGAGAGTTTTGCTCATTTTTCCTGCGATTTTGAAATGTTTTGTCTTTGAGTTTAAATTTAATTTTAATGTCAATACATTTGATTTAATCGCCAGTTCTTAACAAAATGCCGTTTGGATTACAACCCGTTTGTTGTGTTTGTGGTTCACACGAATCTCAGATGTGGGCCAAGAATATCGACGGAAGTATTAAATGTAATGATTGTAATAATAGTGAGGCGAAAGTCGAAGAAAATTCAGAGCAATCAAAAACCGATAAAAACGTTGATTCGGTCGCAGAAAATACCGACAATAATAGTAATACAAATGACAACAAAAGTGACAAAACAAATGGTAATCGTTTTGTTTAGATTTTATATAAACTGATTGAAGTTTGTTGTCTTAGCGGCCAAACAGCCGATGGTTGCCATTCGGAAGAGCGTCCGAAATAAGGGCAAAATTAGGACTAATTTCAACAGTAAATTGAATACAATTAAAGGCAAAAGTCGTCGAATTGTATTTAAGAGATGTGTAAGTCTTTGTCACTTAACTTCTGAATCGCTGCATATAATGTTGTATTTGAACCGTCAGGTGGTTCGGGGGCCGACAGCATTCGCCACTCCCCTCACTTCCGACTATATATTCTTTAGAGGACAGTACTTCCAAGTGGGAGACATTGTGTCGATGGAAGACGTGAGTGGAGACACTTATTTTGGACAAATCAGAGGTTTTCTTCAGGACCAGTACTGCGAGAAGAGCGCTGTCATAACATGGCTTCTGCCCTCCAAAGAAAGCCCAACTGATCGCTTCGATCCGAGCACTTATTTCTTAGGCCCAGAAGAGGACATTCCTCGCAAATTGGAATGTATGCGATTTATATGTCACGCACCGTCTGACTACTATCGGGACCCATATTCCCCATATCCGACTCTTACTATGAAATTAGAGAATGGCTTCATTTGGACCCGAATTGGACCACAAATAGTGAAATTGTCGAACAAAGAGAGAACCATTGAATCCGAGTTCACGGAAACAATCGATGAGTAAATAGTTTTTATTTAATTTTAATTTATGAATAAATGTTTACACAAAACAATGAATTGTAAAATACTTTACAAACACTAATACTATAATTAACAGTAAATTATTTAAATATAATATAAATTATTAAATTATAAACAAATCAAAAATTGTTTAAAATATAATGAGTTCGAAATATTTGGCTAAAAATTGGTTCAATTAATGAAAAGTTATAGTTTTCATAAACTGATTTAAGCTTCAATTTTAACAGAAAAGAGTTAAAGAATTATTGGTTTTAAAGTTGGAATCAAATGCAGAGTACAATAGTTTAATGTATTTCGATATCGAATGAGTAATTTGATCGACCGGTAAGTGTTCTGACGAATATCACAGATTCAACTCAGGCTTAGAACAGTTCAGATCTGGTGGTAAGCATTTTGGCGCAAGAATCCCAATTAATACATATAGTGGTCGGTAACTGAAGCCATGGCTCGCCGTCCACTTGGATTGGCAAACGCTCTAAGAGTTTAATCTTGACCTGTTTGGCCTGACCAAACCGTAGCGGTTCCGAGAGTCCAATCATGAGTTGTCCCACATGGAAAGACGAGTAGACACCTAATACTTCCAATTTCTTGTCATTTATCTTTTGTTTGGGTCCACTACTTCCCAGATTCCAGATATCGACGCCTCCGCCCCAGGAAGGGATATTCAATACAATAATGGACTCCAATTCTGGCAGTTCCACTGGCTTTCCATCCAACTCAAGAGTGATCTTTTCATTCAAATTTTTGCATTTTCTCTCCAATAAATCTTTTGTTCCGTAACTTAAATACAAAAACTTATTGAAAATTCTGTTCCTATTTGTCGATAGAAATCCAAATTAAAAATCATTTCATTTAAAGGAATCGATATTTACGTAAAGAAATAGTTATAAATCCGTGACTTTCGAGTCTCGTGAAAGTTAAGAGCCACCAAAGCGTCGACTCCGACACCGAAGTAGTTATTCATTTTGTAGTGTTTTGTTGGAAGAGGAATACCTAGACTTAGGCTTCTGCTCGGAGAGAGACTCACATCCCAACGGTCCAAATCCACGGCTTTAGAATTCAATAACTTCCTCATTACGTGATTTATTGATACATCAAATGAGAAGGTCTGTCCCCAGCCTAAAATTCGGGACAAGTCATTGCCAGTGCCTAATGGAAGAATGCCTACGAAAGGCAAGGGATCCAATTTGAGTTTCTGAATTATATCCAAAACCCATCCCACAGTTCCATCGCCTGCGGCCACAAGTATTCTGACGTTAACTTCTTTATACGATTTGGATAATAATTGGCACCACTCGAGTCCCGATTCAATGGAAGTTTCGTTTAAATCAATTACTTGTAACGGATTCAAAATAGTCCGGAATATTGTGAGTATTTGGTCGCCCTCTCCGTTACCGCTCTTCTTATTCGTGATAACAATCAAAGGCTTCCAATCGGATTCGCCCTCGAAATAGTTGACGCCGTCGACTGCAAATCTTCGGCGACCCTTTGACCAAACCTTTTTATGGATAATACAAAACGGCGGAACAATACAAGACCTCCATTTACCAAAATCGCAGTCTTCAGCATTCATCTCATCACTTAAACAGTTCTGGTGAACAGTTCTTTGACACCAACAGCACTTCCAGTCAACCAGAGCTGAATCATCATCGCATTCTTCGGAACAGACGTCACATACAGAATGTGTGCACAGATTTCCTCTAATCCAGAGATGAGAGGAATGTTTTCGCTCTAATCTGACGTCAGTTCTCGAAATCGAAAGTGTCTTACATTTAAACATTTTGTCTGCGATCTTATGGCAACTGAAGTCAGCACAAGTGCCACAACACTCACAATACATTCCGTCGACAATAAGTGATTCGCAAACATTGCAATACGCGGTGTGTGTTATGATTGCAATCAGTTTCCATCGGTGGACACTATTAGTGCCGTTAGAATCGCCCCAAAGCGGAATCATTAAAGATCTTTGCCTCACATGTCTGACTAGTTTGTAGGCCAACCACAATAAGATAAATACTCCACTGATTAGAGTGCACTGAATGGGAACACTCAGGGAAGTTATGGAAACCGATTCCATCACTGGTTTCACTAAAATTACACGAATTTCACTTATTTTCCGCCTTTTATTCACAGTTTTTACATTAAATCGGTTTAAAAATGACGATAAAAATGACATTTAAGTGAAAGTCCGTCGAAATTATATTAAAAACAATTTGAAGTCATTTTAAATTAAAAATTTTAAATTATTATTTTTATTTATAAAATGTTTATATTTTGACAAAAAACAAACGAAACATCGAATGATTTTGACGTCAGAATTGTTTGTAAACATTACTCACAAACAGCTGTTCAATGAAAACGTGTTTCAAAACTTCACTTTTTAATCCTCAAAATATTTTTAGCATTTCATTTATTTTTCTTTCTTTAATATGTTTTTAAAATCATTTGTCAGTACTTTTCCTTATATTTTATAATTTATAATGTTTTTGATTTTGATTTATTCATTTCCATTGACTTTCATAAGATTAGAATGATTTTGAAGTCTTATTGAATTTTAATTGAATTTTAATCGTATTATAAAATAAATAAATGATTTGATTTTCCTCTAAACAAACTTCTAATGAAAAATAAAAGTTTTTTCGTTTCTCTCATTTAAATTAGAGGTTTAGTGGATTTAAAAAGATGTCCTGCAAAGTTTCTGTTCAGGTGATCAAATTTGTAAACTTATTATTCCTAAATACACACTGTCCTTGATTCTGATTTTAGAGTAAAGTAATGTCATGTTTGACCATCGCGTGTGGAGGAGCCCTCACATTTGCTGGTATTTATATTTTATTTAAAACTATTTTATAATTTTATATATTCAATGACTCAAACAACAAAAAAAGGAATCAATTTATACAAAGGAAACGAACAGTTCTATAGGGATGTTTTAATGCCATCGATTCAAAAGTTAGTCGACGGAGAAACAGCTCACAACGCGGCCCTAAAACTCGCCAAATATGGGTTCGTTCCCAAACCCGAGAGTGACTTATTGCCAATTCTGGTATTTGATTTGGATTTGCGTTAAAAGTTCTTTTACATTTAACATTTAATCTCAAAGAAAACCAATGTTTGGGGCTTACAATTCGAAAACCCCATCGGTTTGGCCGCCGGTTTCGACAAAGATGGACAGGCTATCAATGGCTTATCAAAAATGGGATTTGGTTTCATAGAATTGGGTTCTGTAAGAAACTCTCAAATTAGTTATATTTTAAATAGTTTTGACATTTAAGGTGACCCCCAAACCACAGCCAGGAAATGAAAAGCCCCGAGTCTTTCGATTAATGGCCGACAAAGGGGTAATCAATCGGTCAGACCTAATATTTTAATGAATAAATATTAAAAGAATTGATTTAATATAGATATGGCTTCAATAGCGCCGGTCATGAAGTCGTCAAAAGTAATATCGAAAGTGAGACACAAAATAAGGAAAATATTATAATTGGTCTGAATTTGGGTAAAAACAAGTGCACCGAAGACGGCGCTGAAGATTACATAAAAGGAGTGATCAAATTTTGTGGCTCTAAAAGTGTTGACTATTTGGTTGTCAACATTTCGTCACCAAATACTCCAAACTTAAGACAATTACAGAATAAATCAGAACTCAAACAATTGGTTGAAAAAGTGTTGAAAGTAAGAAATGAAGTAAACCCTGAAAAGCCATTACTGATTAAGATCGCTCCCGACCTCAACGACACTCAACTCTCAGAAATTGCGAATATTATCAATACTTTTGTATCAAATGAGTCGAAACGAGGAATCGATGGACTCATTCTGACGAATACCACAATCGAGAGACCAATAAATCTTAAGAGTAATCAGAAAACTGTTGAACAGACAGGAGGTTTGAGTGGTGTTCCATTAAAAGACAAGTCAACCATTATTATCAGCAAAATGTATAAATTAACGAACGGAAAAATACCCATAATTGGAGTGGGAGGAGTGTTCACTGGAGAGGATGCATATGAAAAAATAAGAGCCGGTGCTTCCCTCGTCCAGATATACACTGCCCTCACATATGAAGTAATACCTTGGTAAATTATAATTAAACTCAATTAACTAATTATTTGGAATTAAAGGGACCGCCGGTTGTAAACAAGATCAAACGAGAATTGGCACAAATCTTGCGGTACTTTTCAATAATTTAAACAATTATTTAATTATTTTGACTTTTAATTAATTATTAGATCGAATGGATTCGAAAATATAGTCGAAGCCATCGGAACAGATCACAAATGAGTTAATCACTTGATTGGGATTTCCTTAAAAACATTAAATAAATTTTTATACTAATCTGAGTTTTCAATTGTTTCCAATATTTTTCAACAAACAATAAATTTATCGAAAAATCTATTCTTTAAGATATGAAGTCATCACAAAAAGAGGTCAGAATTCGGACAAATAATAATAAATAAATTAAAACTCAATAAAAATCTGAATAAATACCAAATATCTCAACAAATAATTGAAAACTTAAACATTGAATCGATATTCGTTTCCGTCGGAAAACATAAGAATAACACTTTTGTTGGAAACCCACACAAATCGGGCCATTTTTAGAGGTCCGCTGGCCTTCACGTGTTCGGGCATTGGAGGCGAACCATAAGACTTGACACATCGAGTCTGAGCGTTGCCCAAACCGAAGAGTCCCACTGCTGTCAACCAAAACGACACTTTATTTTCGCCCATTGAATACGAGACCAGATGTTTGCCATCGGGTGAAAAGGAACAGGCGGTGATAGCCGACGAATGGGCCGGTATCACCTGTGACTTAGGAGATCTGAGCTCATAAATGGCGAGATTACCATTTTTAGCGCCGACAGCTATACGTTTCGAAGAAGTGCAATAAGTGACGTTCTGAAAGCGGCAGATAGTGGGAAACACTTCTCCCAATCCCTTTGTTTTTAACATATTGTGATCCAAACAATGAATTATTATATCCGTTGCTTCGATAATAAGATCTGAGACATCCGTTTGCATTTTGTCGATTAATATTTCCATATTTCTAAGCATTTCAGGTCGTCCCCGAACCAACACTGTTTGGTTCAGTGCTATATTTAATGACTGAGCATTTTGTTGGATTGTGTTATATCGCGCCACCTCTTTGGCCAAAGTTGTTATGAATGCTATTAAATGATCAAACATTTAAGAGATTGAGAGATATAACCGTTTATCTAATACCTGGTGGTCTGGCCGTCGCTATAAGGGAGATGGCGTGTCTGGCTGTACGACAAGAATCAGCAGCTGGGGTTAGTGGCAGTCCAAAGGACATACTGGGAACAAGTTTTTCGGATTCACAGCAGAGCTCTAATAAACCCAAAAGTATTTTGGAGACATCCAAATAGGGCTCCCATACAGTGAAGCCCCGACCGATTAGATCGATAGCAGCTCTACGCAGAGAAGTGTGGAGAGGGAGAGAAGATGTGGGCGGACTTAACAACAAATAAGCCAATGCTTTGCTGGTATTGCGGGCCAACGCATAGTTTCCGGGACCGAAGCCCTCGACAACACTCTTACGACGGCTTTCATCACTCGTTCGTCTTTTGCTTTGTTCGACTTCGTGACCATATTCTGAACCGATTACTCCCAAAAGGACTATAGCCGTCGCCTGTTTTCTTCTTCCTTCAGAGGTAGTGGAAGTCGAAACACGAGAAGAGTTGGGGTCATCGGCGCCAATATTAGATCCCGAATCCATTCCCATAGAGTGTTCGTCGGGGTCTTCGTCCTCATCAGACAAGTGGTCCTCATGTCCTCTTAGGTCTGAATGTTTGTAAACTGATTGACCAGAATCTGATGGCACAGGACTTGGAGAGGGACTCGAAGTTATAGAGTGTGTCTGACTGTGAGATTTAGAGTGATGTTCGTTATGATGAGTGCTATGGATTTGATCGGAATAATTAGGCAAATATGGCGCCCACTCCTCCACAATTTGTTTGCGGCCTTTACTTCCAACTCTTCTGAGTTCAGCCAAAAGCAATGCCTGGGCCGCTTCCCGCACTTCTAGACACCTGTCCTGCCAACGACGCGCCAATATCTCCACTAAAGGTTTCTGAAAAAGAGTCGATTTGACCAAATCGGGCAAAAGAACGCAATGAAGTGCAGCCAATAAACTCCATCCCTGTTTGATCTGTTGCTGTTGATTAGCCAGGTGCTCGGCTTCTGTGGCAGAATCTGTTTCACTCTTATCTGTCTTACTGTCCGCACGACTCGCTTTGCGATTTGCTTTACGTTTGCGTTCGCTTTCAGGAATAAAAGTGGCCGAACTCATAGACATTAGGGTATTGGCCAACGATATGATCGACAAGAGATGGTTTGTCGTAATAGCAGTGGACAGTTCCCAATGCAGTCTCGATGAGAAACGACGGGCTTTTTCTTCTTCAACGAGAAGTTCCGGCGGTAAATATGAAGTGAGTTTAACCAATTTCTCGTGACCTTTAGAACCCGTTTGGGAAACACTTGTGGCGTCCAATTTGTGGACATAAGTCGGCAAAATTAAGGACATGTGTCCGCCCCTTGAAATCATTCCAAAACAAATGGGTCTCAAAGGTCTAAGAAGCCCCAGTTTTGATTCGCAGACTCTATCCAAATCCGAGTCCAGGCCCCAGGCGTGCAATAGTGAGAGAAGGAGTCGGGTTATATCCATTGTTAGGTTAGTTTCGCCGACATTTAGTTTCACAGGTTTTTTGCCGCCCGAAGGAGGGGTTGTCACTCTACTACCATCTGATGACGTGGACGACCCTTTCCTATAGAATCCCACCGATATATCTCCGGAAACGTTTTTGAAACCAATACTGTCGGCCTTCGCTTGAATTTTCTGCGCCGCGTTCTCTGCCGTGTCCTTCACTTTTGTTAGGAATCCTTGTAATAGAGAATCAATTATTAAACCAAAAGAACATCGAATTAATAATCAAAAGACCAGTCAGTTTATGCTGTGTTTCAGGAGAGCAGGAGAGGTTATAATATTTCTGATATTCGGCATTATTAGTGAGTCCCTGTGCTTCCAAAGTGTTTGGAGTCAGCGCCGAATACTCTTCGCTCATCAGTTGAACTAAAATAATCAGTTTATAAGAATCCGGTGAAAATAAATGTATCACTAAATTACCGATTAGTGCTTCGACATCGAAGAATAACACGTGACTGTCCTGGTCTTTAGGGTTAGTCCTCAAGCCTTGAATCATAAGTGGGTGAGAACGCGATCGGATCGACATATCGATGACGTCGTGCTTTTGTTTCTCCTATTGATTCAAATTGAATTAACTGAATGCTCACCAATCATCCAAATAGGATATTACCAAATGAGAGCTAATGTTATGCAGTCCTCTGACCGCTGCGTGTCTTATAGCGGCTAAATTCCTGTGCCTCAAACCTCTGAATAAATGTATAGCAGGATTTGTGAGGCGATCGCCAGCAGTTGCGCCGACGTTTTCGTCGCAGGCATTCAGGATTTCTTCAGCAATGATTCCATGGAGCACCCGATCCAAGTGACCCGTCTCCATTTGCCACACATATACTGACCCATCGACACATCCAACTATCATGAAGTCATCGAGGGGTCGCCATTTGATTATGTGTATTGGAAAGAGATGACGACTGGCCAGCATTATGCACTTTCTCTCTTTCAAACTGATGAGCGCAACTGAGTGGTCACTGGCCACCGAACACACGCATTGGAGGACTCGCGGCTAATCAAAAGAAGATCAATTTTTCTCAAATCAAATGAGTTATTCTTACATTGCATTCTTTTGGTGGTGCGAACAGCTGAGTGATTTCTCCCGCGTGTACTGAAAACCGGTGGAGAAGAGTACTGGAGTATATATCCCACAAACAGACAGAGAAGTCGACTCCTCCCGATACTAAGTGTGCGATATCGTAGCGATTATTCACGTGATGCGGATATAACAAACAGTTGACTCTCCCGGAATGTCCCACAAGTATTTGATGGTGAGGCCAGTCTTCAAATGTGAGGTGTCGGCCAACTAGGAATTGGAGCATGATTGTTTGCGATGCCGACACTATTATAATACTGCCGTCTTCTCGCCCACAGACTAGTCTTCCCTGAAGTGGTAAATATACGGAAGCGGTCAACTTTAAATCGGGGGTTTCTTCAGTCGAATGGATCTAATCAGAGAATATTAAATCACTTTATAAGACTAATGTGAGGACAAACCAATTGGTCCAATATTCCACAGGGAGAGGGCTTCATATGACTCCAAGCTTTTTCTAGTGATTGAACGGCAGTCGGAGCCAATAGAGGCGGACTATCCAATGAACCTTCTTTGATCGAAGAAACATCTTTGGGAGAGACTTCAGGAATGGACCAAATGGCGACATTGCCATAAGAATCGCCTCTTATTAACAATTTGTGAATTTTTGGATTCATTTCGGATTCATTGATATTACGGCTCAACAAATAGTAATTCATTGCCGGCGGACACAACAGACGCTATTTTACACAAAATTCCAAATAAACATTCAATTCTTAGAAAATTTAGGACTGACCTCATCATTAGGAATGGCTAAAATACAATAGAGGAATGGCTGATCCGATTCAACAGCCGGGGAATGAAATTCTTTGCTGTCAGGAATGCAACTGAAATATCAGATAAAAGGCAATTGAATTAAGGGATAAAATGTTAGTTTTCTTACAAAACATGCATTAAATCATAAAAGTTGTGAAGACATTCAAACATTTTATAAAACAAATGATTAAAAGACAACAACTAAATGTCTTCAAACGATTACAAACCTAAGGGCTCTTCCTTTAAGTTTACTATAATTGGGAGAAATTTTTAACAATAATTTTAGAATTTAATGCATTTAATGGTTTAATAATTGAAAGGAACTGCAAAACGATGTCATTATTTGAACAAAAATTTTGGTTAAATATCAAAGGAATTTATGCAAAATATGAGTAAAATCTTACTTAAGTGGAAGTTTATAAAGATATCCTTTTCCGGTGTCACTCCATATAACGACGCGATCAGCAGTTAAGAAATCTCCGCCCGACCACCGCTCACCCCTACGACTGTCAACTGAGCACAAGAGTGAGAAGTCTCCGGCATCATAGACCTAAAACAAAAAGAGTTAATGTAGAGCAGAATTGAAGGTTTGACTATAGTATTTAGTACCTGCCAATATTTGGTGCACACCACCAGAACTGTCCTCTGATTATATATACAACACGTCATTCGAATGGCGTTTAAACAACGAATAGGTTTGGATTCGTCCTCATAAATCGGTTCTGTAGAGCGAACCTCATGACCAGAGAGCGTCCAAACTTTAACCACTCCTGCAATCGATACGCCGATCACTACGTCTTCTGCTTTGAAAACAAAAAAATCAATTCAAATATTTATATTTCATTTAATAAGTGAATAAAAATAAACCTTGACGTTTTGCAGGCCTCAACACATGCATAGCACTGATCCAATCGGGATTCACTCTCGATGTCAACGTGTAAAGTATCTCAAGAGTGGTCACATCCATGATTAATATTTCCGCATAATATCCATTGCAGAAGAGTCTGATGTCTTCGTGTCCAACCAATTGGTATGTCTTTGATAATAAAAAAAACATTATTTGATTTGAAGTTGAGGGATGAGTTGAGTTGAGGGATGTCAGACCTGAATGGATGTGTGCACGCATTGCATTTTTACGCTTTCAAGACATCGACCGTCACTTAAGTCCCATAAAGACATCTCTCTATTGAAAAGTGGTTTATAATAAACCATTGAAAAACTAATAGATTTCAAACCCGGCCTCTGAAGAGCTGACGAGTAAAGAGTTGTCATTTGTTTGTTTACCATTTGCCAAACACAAGACGGGAGACGTGTGACCAAACAAAAGACTTCTCGGTGTCAGCTATTGGTTAAATATACTACCGTTATATAAATGAAACCAATTTACGACAAATCAAACCATAAAATTGTTTTGATTACAATCCCAGAGACAGATCTGCCCGTCATTACAACCGGTGACGACAGTCTTGTAATCATTGGTCAGAAGCACACATGAGATACAGTGTGTGGGCGATCGGGAGCCCCAAAGAGTTATCGGAACAATCAATTGGTTCGAGAGTCCGATTACTGTCATTTTAAGACAATTTTTGACAAATGTTTACAAAACAGATCTCATGTGACGACTGTTTGAATGTTTATTTGCAATACAGTGTTGTCTGCGAAGCAAAACATTACAGACATTGGATTACATTTTCGCTATGCTTTTCATTCATTCAATAATTTATTTATACAGATTTTGGGCTAAAGTGGGCGGAATACAAATTATTATATCAAGATCATTTAAAACTTTCTAGGAATCAATTAAATTGTGTCAATATTTTCAAAAAATTGATTATTCTTAAGAAAATTCCAAATTTAAATTATAGCCAACGAAACTTGAGTTTATTTACAAAATTTTAACATTTCAAGTATTCAAAGATTGCAAGTTTTGACCATGAACAAATTGTTTTTAATTCTTATTACTCTGTTGAAATAAAAACATATATTTATGCCAGATTTTAAAGAATTCTTGGAACTCCAATTTGTTTTGGAATTTTAGTAAAATTGAAAGGAAACTAGATGGAAAAGTCAAAAGGATTGCTAAGAATATTGTGTTTAATACAGAATTGACAAATCTGACAGAGTTTTCAATTATTACTACATTTTGATTGTATTTTGCTTGTAATCACTTATAACTATAATAAGTCTTATATTACTAATAACTTTGAAATATAAAATTTCTAGCCCTGTAAAGAAAATGAGTATAAGTATAAGTAGAAAAATTTCATCGATTTGTTTGTCACGATTTGTGATCAATTTGTACTTTTAAACAATGATTTTAGTACTGAAGCACTTCCTCTGGCTTCGGTATTTCAGGGACTCTTCTAATAAGAAAATAATAGCACTTAATATTTGGTTGAATACAAATCGATTGCAAACAATATAAATCCTGTTTTATAAGAATACTTATAATTTATGATTACAACTATTTTAGGGCTAAAGTGGTAATAAATTTCTATTTTATTTATTGACAATCACTTTTTAGAAACAAAATCAGGCCTTGAATGAGGGATTCCATCACTTGACGTTTGATTTTGAAACGGATAACAAATGTAATTTCCCGTCGTTTGCGTTCCGATTAATTCAAAGTCTTCTAATTAAAGGCAACAAAATTTTGATAATTTTACTATAAAAGTCAGTTATCGCTCAAATATTTCTATAAAAAATGAATTTTATTTCCTGTGAAAAGAAGAGAAAGTGGTCTTACATAAGATGTTCCTAATGAACTTGATCATAAATTAAACTACATCCAATAAAACATTTGTTTTAAATTTAATTTATTGATAAAATTTAAAGAATCAAAAGGAGTAATTAAAAATCCAATAATCATTTATTTAAAAACAATTAAACAAATAAAATGTTTTAATGCGTTAAAAGTTTATTTTCAGTATTCGCCAAATAAAACAAATAAGAGTCTTATTATAAGACTATAGATTTCTATCGTACTAAAAGTACTCATCTCCTTTTCCTTTATTCACAGAATTTTATTGAAATAATGTGTGAATAGGAACGACACAATGGGTTAATTCGTGTAAATTTAACAGTAATTCATTAATTCAGACATAATTACGTCATTGGTTCTCACATTGAGGAAAGTTTGTTAATTAAGTGCAAAACAAGTATCAGATCTTATTCTCCAAACCTTAGGATCGTTTTCTTTAATTTTCAATTAAAATTACCAAGGTGATTGTTAATCAATTTAATATACTCTGACTGATAGAATATGAGGGAGAGCTGAATCAGAGAAATATTTATTCAATTGGTAAAAAATATTCCTGAACATTATCAGGACCAATTAAACTTGACTCCTAAGTGGTTTGAGCTAAATTTTCTCCTGAAGAATTCCAAATTAATATAAAGATAATTTGAAAAATCCCTTCTAGAGGAAGACCTTGGGCTTCCTTTAAATAATGAATATCTTAATCAATGGAGTTTAAAAATTGAATTTTCAAAGACAGGAAAACCATATATTTATCGAAAAAAAAGTAAATTAATTAAAAGTCTTTAATCAGTATTTGAATTTAAATCTGATAATTAACTAATGAATAAAAGCTGTCCTTCGAGTGCAATATTCAATTGTCTGAATTTGAATAGAAAGTAATGTTAAAATAGTGACAAAAAGTCGATTTATTTCCTTGACATCGACTTACAATAGATTTCATCTCAACGACTATTTCATTGCCATTAAATAATTTGGGGACAACTAATTAATGACTAGTTGTGTGCCATTTGTTGTTAGTCTTTCATAGCTCACAATCACTACTAATTCCGATCATTGAATGGTGACGTCCACGAGATTCGGTGATAATTGACTTTGAAAATAGAAAACATTTTTAATTCTATAGAAATATATTTTAAATCTGATTCAATGATTATTTTTTTAATTCATCGATGAAATCATTCTGAAAAAAGTTGGCGAACAATGAATAGGAAAGTTTTTGTAAACTTTTATTCTGGAGAATAATCAAGGCAAATGTTTCGAATTTAGGCCTAACTCGTCAATCAGGTAATAAATGAAGTGGAGATCATGTTTTTAATTAACTTAATTGAGTGAAAATCGATTTTTCAAATAAATGGCTCATTATATCGATCGCTGAAAACAGTTTTATAAACATTATATTATATTCAATACAATCAGAGGATTAATTTCAAAGAGCTTTTATTTGTATTTATATTTATTCAATTGAATGCTTACACAACTGTTTCACTGAAAGATTGACTAAATTTTCAATCATTAAAAATGATTTAACTATTTTAAAACTTGCAATCGTGAGGTCAAATCGTGATCAATGTTTAAACATTGAATGTATTATTCACTGACAATAGACTGGATTTGATATAAGAAAACATTATATTAAAGTGATTGAGTATTTGCCAAATGTATTGGTTTATCATTGGATTCATTGCTGACATTTGAGAGAATCGTATTGTTAAACATCGAAAAAGCGATATCCTGTTCTACGGTAAGGCTATAGGAGCTTTGGTTTGGTGTGTGCGCCGACACCAACTCAAGCAACTCTGTTGATCGCACTGTAGAGTTAACGTTGGCTTCAGAATAAGTTTAGTCTGTGTTCGGTCTAAGCATTGCTTCGTTGGGTATACCTGACTAACAGCGCGAAAGTATGTCATTAGTACTCAGACTTGAGGTCTGCTTATGATTGAACGCAATGATGCAAATCATTAAACTGGTCTTTCCTATTCTTGTGCTCTCTTTCTTATCATATTCTTGTGTCTACTGTGCTCTCGAAGATACCAGTGCTGCTCCTGAGCTATCCACATCTAATGGAGAACGGATGACAACACCTCAGCGCCGGATAGGACCGGCACATAACCACATTCATCATGTGAGAACATCAGAAAATAAGACTGAAAAGCGATACCAAGTTGCAAAGTTCGACTTCGAACACGTTTCCACTCCTTACATCATATCATTATGGATCATAATTGTAGGTCTGGCCAAAATAGGTAAGTCAGATGTCAGATGAGAGGCCCAAACACTCTCTCCCTTACAATGAACTCTCAACATATTTTCGGACTCACTTTTGATAAGAGAAAAGACTTTTCATTTCTCTGTGAATATAATGCTTTGAATCGCAATTATTATTACTTTTATCTCAAGCTTTGGTCTCGGAATCGATAATCAGGTCAATGATGTCTCACAAGAATTACTTTACAAATAATTATTATTAGATATAAAATAATTCATTCTTCAAATTCAAAATAGTGTGTCATTCAATTGATTTGTTTAAAAAGTTAACGGATTTCTAACAATTTTATGTTTTATGAAAAAATTGTATAAACATCTAACGAATGTTTTACTGAGTTTCAGATTTTTAGTTTTAAAATGTCTCTCAAATACTTAAGTCAAAAATCTTTTCAAACTTAAGAGTTACCATAAACGTAAGTCAGAGGCTGAATAGTTTTGCAGTATTCTAGTAGACTTAGGTCTGATGTCTCGCCCAAACACTTTTGTTGAAGTGTTGAGTGAATTATAGCCGGCTTTCACTTTGAGTTCAAAATGTTTTTTTTTTGAGAAAAGAGTCTTAAAACAAGAAAGTTGTCAACAAATGACGGCTGGCATTGAATAAACTTTGCTTTATGCAAATTTAATTTTAGATAACACCATTTCAACTTTTTATTCCTGCAAAAAGTTATTATTATTAGCACTTAAACACAAATATAGTGTGATTGGATTAATTAAATATATTTTTGATAAAATTTTCCATGTTTGCTTGTTTGTTTGCAAATTCTTAAAATGCTTTGAGACAAAAAATTGTTGAAATTTCATTCAAACGTTTGATTTAATCTTTCAATTTATTAATTTATTGATCGCTTCTAATAAGTGGTTGAAAACACTTTAGGCTTAAAATTTCTTTTGGTATAAAATAAAGATTTTATTGAAGAACTTGTGATTACAAGAAAACGATTAAAACAAAGAGGAAGTCAAGTCTTAGTTACAAATCAAGAATTATTGCTCCAATAGTTATATTCCGATCGCTTGCTTTGAAAATTAGTTGAGAATCTGCGAGAAATCTTGTGTGCACTGAATTTCAATGAGGAATCCAACAAAACAGAAGGATAAACATTACCTAGTTATTTTTTCAAACATGATTAATATTTATTTTGTGATTATTTAATAACTCATTGAATTAAAATTTGAGAAATGTTTGGAAAATTAATAATTCAAAAGCTGATAGCATAACATAAATAATTGAACCCTGAGTGAAGATACGGCTATTATATCGCTTAAGTCTATGCAAATCTTTAACAAATAACTGCAACTCTTTTGCGTCAAAACTTATAGAATAATATTTTGTATCGAAATATAATCCGAATTCAATTTGATATAATTCAGTGGATTTTCCGACTCAATTGTATTAATAAAATGTATAAAAATGTAGTGAATTACTCAATGAAATATAGTTTGAAATACAAAAATAATGGGATTGTTGTTTGTCTTGCAATAGGTCCAAAGTAACCATAACTCCGACATATGAAGGTTCGCCTTCTTCTGTATTATATCGAACGTCACGCAAATACTATCGAAATCTAATTATATATAAATATTATATTATATATCATACAAATTCTTATTTATCTTTTAGATCTATAAAAACATTATTAAAGACTTCTACAGACTATCCTATCGTATTCCTACTGTAATTTTGCATCAGTTTAATGATCACAGGATATGATGTATGGGAAGCAAAGCCATAATCAATCGACATATTTAACCAACTTTTCAATTGTACTTAATTTTATGGACATGAATGAGGAGGTGTTAATACAATATTTATTGGATTGTTTGCTTAACAAAACAAATTTCCCATAAAAATAAATAAATAATCGATTGATTTGACAATTGCTTCGACTCTCGGATGGATTCAAAACATTTACGCAATTATTAAATGCGTAAAAAAATATGAACCAAAACCTACTCTTATTTCAGTGAAGACGGAAAATACATTTAAAAAGAATTCTATTAATATTCATTTGATTTTAATCTCATTTTTATGCCTACCCTTCAATTAAAACCAAAAAACGAGTTTTTATATATAATTTATATTTTTATATATAAGATGTTTGATTGAAGTCTTATTAATTATTCAATAATTGCCTCTTTTTACTTATTTCTGATAAAATTGTTGATAAAACAAGCTCAGCTAATTATCTCAGAATATTCTGTGCTCTTATCAAATAGAGTTCTGAGAAAAATTAACACAAGTATAGCCATTAAAGCAAAATATTTCAATTAAATCGATTAGTTTTAGACTGACAACTATTCATTTGGTTCGAGGAAAGAGTTTGACAACAAAATTGATTGGATTTTAATAACATTCTAATAATTTATTCAAAAGAATATCGCATTCAAAGGGACTAATATTATGAAAATCTTTTGTTTTATTCTTATTTTAGAAACTATTTTAGTGAATATTTTAAACATAAATGGATTGAAACCATTTTAGTTAAAGAGATTATGGTTTCAAACAAAAAATCCATTTTATAATCCGTTTAAAAATATTTCAAATGATTCCTATGTTTTTAGTTATATAATTATAATATAATAAAACCAATAATATTATTTGTATTTTAATGAGTATCCAGGAAATTACCAAGTATCCACAATTGTTCAAAAAAATAATTGGTTTGTTGGTAAAAATGCTGTAAAAATGAATGATCGATAAAAAGTGGGCGAAACTAATCTCGAATAAACAAAAGGAATTCAATTTTTTCAAATTCAAAAAGTATTTTCAAAATTCTAGGTTATTTTTATTTTATTTACTTTATTTAATGGTGGTAGAGCAGGGATGACCAGGTTCCAAAGCCTTAGAGAGGGGGTACGCAGTCAAATAAAATAGTCTAATTTACGGCTAAATTGCTATACATTTAACTGAACTACAAACTAATTATCATTTAATTTAGTTTTAACTGGAATTTTGGTCATTTTCCAACTTTTGGAATAAATCTTGGTTGCGTCGACTTTCGAATCTAGGGGGATTGAACTAGACCCCTTGGTCATCCTTGAAAGTTTCCATGATCACATTAATTTAGTATTTGTTGCACTCGAGAAATTTATTGCAATAATTGTCTTTAACTCTGAGAAAGCGATCGATCGATGAATTATTTTTTAATGACTTCAATATTTTGATTACATTCCTATCGATTGATTTTTTCAGAAAATGCTCGTTATTACCAGGATTTCAGTTATTTTTATTGAATGAGTGTTTAGGCATTAATTTAGATTAAAATAGATTATAATTTAGTCCAAACGTGACATCAATTGATGACAAATCTGATTATTATTTTATATTAAAGACACGTGAAAAGGGGTGATGGGAGCGATGGGAGTGATGACAATCACAATCAGTCACAGAATATCTTATTTTTTATTCTAAGAAAATTATCATACCCAGCAAAAACAATTTGATTGATTAAAATATTGACTTAAAATATATAATATATACAATAATTGTATAATTATTATACAAATTTTCTCTCAATTGATTTACTTTTTTTTCATCAGCCAATTTGTCTTAATTCATCTACTTCAAATGTTAATTATATAAAAATTAACAAAATTCAAGAACATAGTAGTTGAAAGTTGTGATTATATTAACCTTTGCAAATCACTGCAAAAGAGGAATAGCGATCACAAATTTATAAATTCATTTTGTAGAAAGTATCATAAAACGAATGAATTGAATTAATTTTCACTCAAACATTCATATCATGTAATCAGAGATATCTTTTATTCAGATATGTTTTTCTCATATTTTGAGGTTTGAGTCCTGAAATTGAAGTCTTTAAACACTTTCATCAAAATTCAGTTACGGTTTCAGTGATTTATATGTTTGTCGGCGAAGGCTTCACTGCATAACTCATACGTTCTGTAATTTATAAGTTTAACTAAATTTTCGTGTTTTTCTGTATTTTCATTGAATAATACAAAGTCTGATTTGAGTGAAAACAATTCTCGTCAAAAATTATGGTAAATCGCGATTTCAACAGACAGTCTTTGAATTTCAATAAAAACAATGAATTTGAAAGTAAACAATACTTTTGAATTGTGAACAACACTGTTAATAAATAATAGTTTCAAATGATTTAAAGCAAGGTGCACCAAGCTCTTCGACTTCAGGGAGGGGGTCAGGGGGGGTATTTTCAAAATTTTTCGAGTCAGGGGGGTATTTTGGCTATACCCCCCTTGGTGCACCCTGATTTAAAGCATATCCTTCCAAATTCACACAAATAATCACATTTTCCATGCCCATAATTAAGCATATAGTTGCTAGCTTCAAAAATCAAACATATTATTTTATATTAAGAAAGGAAGAGTTCCAAAATTTCCATGAATAATTATTAAATAGTTTTTATCAAAAGAAAAAGGAACATTATTTTGAACAAGCTACAGAATTATAGAATTTTTAACTTGGTAAAAGGAAGATGCAAAGTACAAAGAATTATACCAGGGATGCCCATAGGTCAAAAACCCCCCTGAAAATTTGACTTTTCGACCCCCCCTAAATTTTTGGAGATTTTAAGGGCCCCTGGAAAATTTTGGGTTGAAAA